>JBBPML010000346.1:0-26120 GCA_038090275.1 Austroboletus novae-zelandiae | reverse complement strand
CGACGATGGGGTGGGGGTGGTGTGGGACATGGGTGGCAGTGGGGCGAAGGGGTTTGATCTATTGATCGGCGTGGGCGATGGGGGTGTGGGGGCTCGTGGGATTACCAACGAGGACGAGAGGGCGTGGGCGAGGGTAAGATCTTCGTGATCTTCTGGGGATACGACGATATCGTTGTCAGTGGGTACCTCTTCTTGCGAGGCCGAGGAGTGTTCTGAGGGGGATGGTGAGGGTTCGCGATAGCGACGAGGGCCTAGAGAGGGTCTAGGGTTCGGTGGACAATAGGGATGAATGGTGGGCTAAGGCGAGGCTTGCCCAGTGAAGAGCAAGTTAGACCTTTTGTTACGCTCAGGCGTAGACCCGAGTAACGAGGGGCGAGGGGACGTTAACGTCACTATTCAGCTGATGTGGCAAGGGTTGATAGACGGGCGATCCGCTATCCTCAGCCTCAACGGTATGTCGTGAGCTGTTGACCTGGTCAACGTATGTTGTGACGCAGGGACAAAGGAGTCGCTTGGAGATGCGACGATGAGGGACAAAGGGAACGCCTGCTTGACAGTAAGGCGAGGACTGGAGGGCCCGAGAGGAATCGATGATCAAGGTAGATTCGGGTAGGTCTAACTTGGGGAATACATTGAGGGTATCGAGAGGTTTATATAGGCGAGTCAAGGGAGAATAAAGCAGAGCGTAAAAGGGATGACTCGACTTGTAGAATGCGATGGAATCGCGAAGAAGAGGAACGAGTCAGAGATAATGGTATCAATACAACTGCGGATGAGTCACGCTAAATAGGTAAGCGAAGATAAGGAAAAAGGAGGAATAATAAAGCGGCTCAGGCGGGACTCAAACAGCGAGAGCAGTGTCTGTAGGGAAACTAGAGTAAGGGTGAAGGGAAAAGAGTAGGGGTATGCGCGAATTGTAACAATCACACCTGGGGATGGAGACATTTCCAGGGGCAGAAATGTTGACTCATATGGATAGCAGAGACAGGGCCATAAAGGGAATGAGAAAAAAAAACATGCTAATGGATAATAACAGCATTCAGTAGTGGGAATGGAGGATTTAGCACTGGGGATGGGAGTAAGCACCAGGGATGTCAAAATAAGCACTGGGAATTGGGCTACAGTATTGCAGCCTGAAACTTATATGAATAGTTAGCAGTTTAAATCAAGACAGTGCTTGCAATGCTATCTATGACATCATGCCTCATGTACAGGCCTAGATCATGATATCACCAATCTATACATTATGTCTAGTGCATGCTCCCTATATATTACAACATGCTTGCAATCTATCCTTATACAGGGTGATACCTGTGCCCATTATCTATGACTCTTGATAAGTCACACTCTAGACCTTAGGGACAAGCTCTGAAGATGTTCTATCTATGATGTCATGAGCTAGACCCCTGCCATCTATTCTGTATATGTCAAGACATGCACATAGCATGCTCTTACCATGCAGGCATAACTGTGCTTATCTATACTCTCATGTCCCATAACCTATACCCTCATGATATTTACCCTATAGTGTATTAGATTCTTATCTAATCAATGGGATATGTTCCCTTATATAGTAACTTACTATAACATGTACAAACAGTAGAATAGTATATAAAGACTGGGTCGTCAGGGCTGGTATTCCCAGCTTTGAAGACTTGAAGATTATCTCAGAATGACTTTGATTCCCTCTTCTTAGCTTACTAGCAGCAAGTACTAGAAGTCTACTTGACTAGGGGAAGAAGCACTTCAAGCCTAGCTATCATATTCAAGTATCTAACCTACCTTAGGGAAAGACACACTTCAAGCCTTTGGTTATCTTGACAAAGCCCTAGCAATAAAAAGTCTGATAATGATACTCTCTGATAGAGTCGTCTTGACTTTACTTTATCATATAGAGTGTTGGAGAGTCATTTCATTATAGATGGAGAAGAGGAGTGGGAAATTGATAAGATCATTATCCACAGAGGACAAACTGGACAAAAAAAATTCTGGATCAGATGAAAAGGGTATGGGTCAGGCAATAACACCTGGGAAAAAGAGACTAATCTAGGAAATGCCCTAAATCTCCTCGAGACTTACAAATACTCCAGGAATATCTAAATCCCATCACAATGCCTCACTCCTTCCAACCTTCTAAACACTCCATCAACTCCCCTCACAAGCTTCCAAAGATACTCCCCTCACCCAAACTCCCTCTCAATAGCAGGTGCTTTTTCCCTGAACTACTGGCTATCTGCATCCATGGACTCCCCACTTCACAATAAAATACCCTCCTCATAGCTATTCTGGAATGCCTGGGACTATTTCACCTTGTTATATCCCACCCCCTATATGATGAAGTCCCCATTCTCTACCCCATCCTGAGGTTGTTCCACTGAACTTTTATTGCTGTCTGACTCAACTGCAAAAGAAATCACACATCAACACCCTCTGAATCTGCTATCAAATATACCCTTATGAAGTCCAGAGCACAAGCCCTCTAACTCCTCTGTGATGTGGGGATTTCCTGAATCATCAATACCTTTCTCCACCCCTCTCTTGCTCCCTACTTACACCCCATCCTATTATCCCTCACCTTGTCCCAGGTCAACAAATATTACCACACCACTCTCTTTGATGAATTACCCATGTCCTTCTCCAATGGACCCCTTATTGAGCAGCTTGATGGGACCAGGACAATCTGCAATCCCCCCCTCCTTGGAACAAATGGCCCCATCCTTGAAGGAATCATGATGGTGGAACAATGAGTTAGAAGAGAAGTACTACAGGTCACTGAAAACTTGGCCATCACTGCAGTATCCCACTCAGCTGAAGCTACAAGCTTCCAAGGTGTCGTGGAAGTAATGAAGGCATGGCTTCCAAAACTTCCTCAACTCCCCACCAGAAAGCAAAAAAAATGAAATGGATAATTCTTGAAGTTGACCCACCCTCACTTGCAAAATGCAAAGGGGCAATTCCAGTCTCTTCCCCATAATCCCCTTCTACCCTCTATCTCAATCATCAATGCAACTTCCAACTGGTATGTTATGAGTGTGGAGCCAGGACCCACCTCCAGTCTAACTGCCTAGCTTATAGGTGTCCTTTCTGTTCCCAACTTACCCCAGGCCACATTCAAAGAGATTGTCCTCACAACTGCCACTTCTCTTGTGAAGACCCTGGACATCTATCATCTGAATGCCACCACTCTGATGAGAACAATGACAACATCATCTACAATAATGGAGATTCTGCAAATGGGGATTTTATGGGATAAAGAAAAACTTCACCCTAAAGATGGGGGTAATGTTACAAATGTCCTAATGAACCCCTTCAGCAAAGAACTACCAGAGGATTGCCTTAGGATTCTATTTCCAGAGGACTATAACATTCCTGACACTGACTTATTTTATTCCTTTCCATCTGTAACTAACTCTTCTATATTGAGTACTTCTCTATTCAACCTTTCCCCATATAATCTTTCCTATTTAGACTTTTGATGGAAATGGCATGATTCTTTTACTTCCTATTTTTGCTATCAATCTTATCTCCACTTCCCTGATCCACCTGTCCAGATCTAGTATTTCCTATTCCATTCAGATATTGATTACCCCACAGGCCATTGTATAATTACACCATGGGTTACTATCTAGAAGTACTTTCACATCTGCCACTGCACTCCTTAAATACCCACCTTATGTGGCCCATGTTCCCTAGCTAAATCTGTGCAATTATATGCAGTATTCAGTCTTACTCCAGCATGATGGTTCCACTGAGACTTCACCAGATTTCTACAGGATTTAGTGTCACCTTTGAGGATACTCTAAAGGGATCAGATGTTGCGCATGTGTAACAATTACACCATAGGTCATTGTATGATTACACCATAGGTCACTACTTAGTAGTAATTTTGCATCAGCTACTATACTTCTTAAATACCCATCTTATGTGGTCTATGTTCCCCAGCTAAATCTGCACAATTATACATAGTGTTTGGTCTCATTCCAGCATGACAGTTCTGCTGAGACTCTGTAAGGATTTCTATAGGACTTAGTGTTGCCTTCAAGGACACTCTGAGAGATCAGATGTTGCACATATGTAACACCACCAAGTTCAAAGAAGTTTTCTGTTACAAGTATGCTAACAGACCCCTGCACAGAAAAACTTTCCAAAGAGTGCATGCAATTCCTCTTCTCTGAGAAGTACAGGCTGACAGATAATGACTTCTTTTACTCCTTCTTCCCTGCATCTGATCCATTCCAGTTTGATATTTCTTTCTATGATTCCCTATTGCACAACCATTCCTATTTAGACTTTTGATTGAGATGGTGTTATTTTCTTCTTTCCAATTATGTCATGGACCTTATTCCCCTCCTCAGATCTACCTGTCCGGATCTAGTATTTCCTACTTCACCCACTGTCAATTACACCATAGGCCATTGTATGATTACACCACCAAATGGCTGCTTAAATGATACTTTCGCATCTGTCATTGTATCCCTTAAATATCTGCCTTATGCAGCCTATGTTCTCAGCTAAATCTGCACAATTATATGCAGTGTTTAGTCTCTCTTCCAGCATGACAGTTCTGCTGAGACCCAGGACTTCTACAGGACTTAGTGTCACCTTCAAGAACACTTTGAGAGACTGAACATTGTGCACACATAACATTTTTGATGGCAGAAATGTCACTAACACTGAGATTGAAAATGTCAGTGAAGATGTGTGCCAATGTTTTCTCTGTCTCAGTGGAGGGAGCAATGAAGCTAGCACTATGAGAAAACTTTCTGAGAGTTGTCTTTTCTATCTGAGCACAGTATCTTTGATATGCCTGTTTAGTCTCATCTTGCCACTTTTGATAATGCTGACATTGCCAGTGTGGTACCAGCTACCTTCAACAAAGCTGGAAGCCATTACCTTGGGGTTGTTGTAGTATGAAACAAAGATTATCAGACCACATTGGAGTTCTCTGCTCTGACCATCAGGGCAAGGAATTATACCATCTTTGGAATCTTCAATCTGTATTTCACATCAGGAAATGGGCATGCCCAACTCCAAGAACTCATACTTGGAAGGTGTGGTCAGCATATCAATGGTGTTGTAAATGCACCCAGCACTGAAAAAGAAAGGTTACTAAGTTGAACTGAAATGTTTGCTAATATATGTGACAATGTACCAGGTCTCTGTCATACCAAAGCCAGCAAAGATAACAAATGAAACATCACCATTCTTTGCAAGGTTTCTCAGGTATATGTGGCTAAAAACTTATCAACATTGAACCAGGATTGGGTTTGTCAATAGAGACATGTTTATGTGCTTTCGAGGTGAAGGAGTTGGGCATGTTGTATCTCATGAATGGAACAAATTATTGCAGTCGGATCACCCAGATTTTCAGGCCAGTAAGGACAGGGTGTTGGATACTAGTGGAGATGCAGGGGTAGCCTCAGGTGGAGGCCTGGTGAGCATCATAGATGTTGATACTGATGAGGATGAGGGGGGATCTGAGTCAAAGAGTCACTTGGTGAAAACTCAGAGCCTGAGACTGATGATGACAATGATGGTGCAGCTAGCAATAATGGCCTGGAAGAGGGGGTAGGCAACAACATATATATCGGGGAGGGCTACAGAGCCTCATGAGCACTATGTATGTTCTGTCATGAGCTGTTGACTTTGCGAGACTGATTCTATGTACCATGTCAAACAGAATATATTACATTATAGAGGGGCAAATGGACGAGTGAATGACTATATTGTAATGTGACATGCAAAGGAATCGTCCGATAAGAACACCGCATCGCTGTCGACGAGAGATTACGAGTTCGCACACAAACAAAGTGGCTCCACATGCGAAAAGCGTTTTAATGGTCATACCACCGCGTCTCGACGCGGGCTGACTCATCGCACCAAATCAGGAAATATCTCGTTTGTGCAACTTTGGTGATGCATAAGTTTCCTCCTACTCTCGACCCGAACCTGATCTCCGAATTCGACGACGATTCTCCCTACCCCAAAGTGCGCTCTGCGGTAGCCAACACCGATGATCCGTCCATTCCTGTGTTGACGATACGCGCTTGGGTCCTCGGCATCTCTTGGTCCGTGATCATCTCTGGCGTCAATCAGTTCCTCTTTTTTCGCTATCCCTCCGTGCCCATCGTCGGTATCGTTGCCCAGCTCCTGTCGTACCCCTCGGCAGCTTCTGGGCGTCCTACATGCCTCGAAAATGCCTATTCTGTATATCTCTCAACCCCGGTCCGTTCTCTATCAAGGAGCACGTGTTGATAACGGTCTGTCTCTTTCTGGCCACAACACCCACCTTTGTTCGCTTACGTCTTCCCAAGCAGATGATGGCCACCGTTGGTTCCCAATCGGCTTACGCAGTACGTCTTGTGCACGTGAACACCTTCAACTGTCCGCTAGTTTACGAATACATGGTTGTCGATGTACATGCCGTGAGTGCCATCGATTTGTGCATGTCTGCGTACTGAAACGTCTAGGTAGCATTCAATCGCGACAGGTTTTCGATAACAGGATGCAAATGTACAATGTCTCGCGCATTTTGACACCGGACGTGACACTTAGTGTGGACAACTACGAGTCGTATAGCCCGCTGTTTATGACGTACGTGATTTCGTTTCTCGCCAGTCTGAAAAACGTCTGAATCGTGTGTGCTAGGACCTCCTTTGCAGTGTCGTATGGGTGCGTTTTTCGAGGACTTGCTTTCGTACGATTGATGAAGCTCCCTCGTCTAGATTGTCGTTTGCGACGATCACGGCTACTCTCGTCCACACCTTTTTATACTTTCGAAAGCAGATCGTTCAGCAATGTCGGCGGTCCTTGAGAGAAGAGCCGGATGTGCATGCTCGGCTCATGAATGTGTACGCGCAAGGTAACGTGTCTTCCAGACAGCGTCAAACTCTTCCAAACGTTTGTACGTACAGTTCCAGATTGGTGGTACCTCGTACTGTTCGCCATCATGTTTACCTTGGGTGTGGCGAGCATCGAACTATGGCATACCCAGATGCCGGTTTGGGCGTTTGTGATTGCGTTGCTCATAGGTACAGTTTTTCCTTCGTCGCCTGTACTAGATCGCTGACGCGATGTTTTGGTTAGTGTTCACATATGTGATTCCGTGCGGCATGATTCAAGCGATCACGAATCAACGAGTCAGGCTCAAGTAGGTGGTCTTGTCTCTCATGGATTAAATCTAATCGCTTTCGCAGCGTCATTGCAGAACTGGTCGTTGGGTGAGACGTCTCGTGCTCGTTTCCAAGTCGGAGCTGATGAATGGCAAAGGTATGCGCTGCCGGGGCGTCCCGTCGCGACGATGTTGTTCAAGACATTTGGGTATATCGTGAGTGGTGGGTTGCGTCGTGAAGACAGGAGCTGAGCTGGTTGGTAGACGATGACACAAGGCGTTGACATTTGCGGCTGATTTCAAGCTTGGGCATTACACGAAGATTCCACCGCGGACCATGTTTTGGTGTCAGGTTCGTGGTCTCGTTCAATATCATTGACCGACGTGTTCATGTGGCGAAGATCGTGTGCACGGTGATTGCTGCGACGGTGCAGCTCTTGGTACAAGCTTGGATGTTTGACAACGTCTACACTTTCAACCACCTTTACTGCGTAGTACCAGTAACTATTGTACATATGCAAATTGCATAACTTTAAACCCCATTAACCGCCACTTGAAGCATGTAAAAGTACACAACGTCCAGGTACCTGTGACTGTGTTCGGTGATAAGTCTTTGAGGCGGCTTGGTAAAGAAGCCTGCAGGACTGTTGATCTGCTCGCACCATTGTGAAACTTTTTCCCTGATGCCTGTATATTTTAAGCTAAAAAGAAATGACTACCATTGGACAAGGTTGGCATACAAAATCTATGTAGTTTGCTGGTGTAGCGTATGCAGTTACAGACCTACGACTTCCCCCAAAGCCAGCATGCAGTTCTGCAGATATCCGTAGCGGGGGGTGGCGAAAAACTCGAGTGAAAAACAGTGTCTTACAAAACATCTTGAAGGACGAGCGAAGGCTCTGCAAAGCTCTCTTACCGGAATCTTGGCCTTGATTTCTGCAAGCTTCTTTTTGTCGCAACAGTCCTCTTCGCTCCATGGCAATGTGCCACGGGTGAAATACACCAAACAGTAGGCAAGGGAATGTAGATCATCCCGAAAGGTAAGAGCTGAAATATGACAGTTTTACTTTGCGGTAAACAAAAAAGCTGCTTGTATCGTACCTTCCCCACAAAGTGCATGCTGGCTTGCCCACATGGGGGTGCCGCATACAACACCAGGAGATGTTGGGCAACGCCTCAAAGTCTCTAAGTCAATTAATGTAACCCCAGCTTTGTCCCCATAAAGGAAGTTTCCAGGTTTGACGTCTGCGTGAATAAACCCGGCCCTATGAACCTCCATCAATCGAGCCAACTGCAAGCACAATGAGCAAGGGAAGTGCAAACAAAGCTGAAGGGCTTACCATCCCAACAACCAACTGGGATACAAAGTACGACCTGGGAGGGCCATACCTCAGGAGTCTGCCTAAATCTACTCCCAAATCTTCTATCACAATAAACGTCCACTCTCCGTCCCTCCCATAGTCAACAACCTTTGGGAGACCACAGACGCGACCATGTAGGAGCTGGTAGTTTTGATACTCCAAAATAAGTGACAGGCTGCAGAGGTGTGCGCTGTGTTGTATTTTCATAAACTGAGAGGCCGAGTGACTGTGATGTGCGCGACCACACACCTCTGTGGCAAGTTGAATAAACATAAGCCTTGCTCACTGCGATACCACTTACTTCCAGTCTTCAACAGTTTGTCAGGATTATCCAAGGGTTGAAAGGCCCAGCCCCCAACAGTTAGCGGGATGCTTCGGAGACGGTTGGCACTCCTGCGAACATACAATCAGCCACATACAACCACCAGCCAGCTGAATACTCTGAGCACTGACTCAGTCAAAATGGAGCATGCAAGTGCCTCTGATGAGGTTGCCGTCTGTGCCATTGTAGGCAGTTATCGGTTGGTTATCGGAGTAGGAGGAAACTTGTGTCGAGAAACTTGGCCCCGCCGCGGGCGCGGATTGGTCAGGGCGCACGTGACGTTGGGGTTCCCCCCCACGCCGCTCTCGTAAGCGAGAATCCTGTGTGACCTGAGTCACCTGACATCGGTGACAGCTGCGGCACGAGCGCGGGCGAGCGCATGAGCAGAAAGAAAAGAAAAGAAAAAGGGAGAGACGGTACCAACTGGACGACACATCGGAGTCCGTCGTGTGTCAGATGGACCTGAAGCTTGGTGCCGCACATCCCGTCGGCATGCCAGCGAACGGACGGACGGACAAAGTCATTGTCATTGTGTTGTGCCCAAAACCAACAATGGCTCGAGCAAGAGGAGAGCGGGTTCCGGTATCACACCAATGCTCAAAGTGAGAAAGGATAATGATTCCGAAACTGTAGACTACAATGTGTACATGGGGTTTATATACTACACTACATACCAAATACTATTAATACTACTACTGGTAGTAGCCCGGACTGGAACTATGTGTATGTACGTTAGCACAATTAGCCGAAAACATGGTGCTATTAGCATTGAATGTAGTATAGTACATGGCCAGTTGCCTAATTTACAGGACTGGTATGTCCTGGATCTTGTCTATATGGTACCTGTACATCTGTAAAAAAAACATGGTGCCATAGCACCCTGCATTAGAGAACTGCATGGGTAAACCCATGGGTATCATGATGCCAACCTGTACCCTACCCACATCCAACCCATACCCATCAACCCGTGGATACCATCTAGGGGTACATGAGTCTTTATCCATGATGGATTGACCCAAGGGTATGGATATATAGGGGTATAGCATATACAATTCATAGTAAATATATATCTAATCAATTTCTATTGTATCCCAATCATCCGGAAGCTCCACCTCTTTATCACCTTCAACATCATTCATGACAACCACCTTTCTTACATCGGCATTCTTCATGAGGTCCAACTGACTTCATGATCCAAAATAGAGCAAGGCATGAATAGATTGAGCAGATAAATGGTTATGAACATGTGAGAGCAGGATTTGGCCATGACTAAAAAGATGTTCAACATCTACTGATGTAGCTATTATCAAATCATAGGTTTTGTGCATGAATATCAGTGTAATCACTTACCAAGGATTGAAAGATAATCAATTGCCATATGGAATAGTTGGGGATAAATCTCACAATATTTGGTCCATCAAGCAAGCACATCAGTAACATCCACAATATCTGTTACAAGTATTCTAACAAACGCTTGTAGTGATGGTCTATCTGAGGACTGCCTGAGGATTCTATTCCCTGAAGACTATGGGTCAACCAATGATGAGTTATTTTATTCCCTTCCCTCTTTAACAGACTCGTTCCCCTATAACATTCCCCTTATGGACTCTTATCCTTATGACATTTCCTATTTAGACTTCTGACCAGAACAGTGTGGTTGCTTCATTGCTTATTTCCTTATTCACTATAAATATTATCTCCTTCTTTGATTTACCTTCCAGATCCAGTATTTCCTATTCCATTCCAGTACTTGCTTACACCACAGGCCATTGTATTACACCACACACTGATGCTTAGTGTTACTTTCACATCAGTTGTTGTACTCCTTAAATACCTGCCTTATGCAACCTATGTACTCCAGCTAAATCTGTGCAATTATATGCAGTGTTTAGTCTCACTCCAGCATGACAGTTCTGCTGAGACTCTACCAGGATTTCTATAGGACTTAGTGTCACCTTCATAGAATACTCTGAGAGATTGAATGTTGCACATGTGTAACAATATTGGCTGCAAGATATACATATATCTAATTCATTCTGCAAACTCTTTGTTTTGGATCTAGCAAGCAAAGGAAGGACATCAAACATGTTGTCCAACAATTGCTGTTATGTGTATCACTTAGTGCAAGTGTGTAATATTGTGATTGAGTCTGACCTACCTTGTCTTCCATTGCAATGACACTTCCCTCGCCTTCCTGGGTCTTGGAGTCTTGTTTTTTCGATAGCGCAAAGTAATGAGTTGCATATGAGTTGCTGTAGATGTTATACACAGGTTGTTGTGCAGTTTCAATCCATTCAGAGGACCACCCAGCCTTTTTGAAATTCTCCATTTTGTGTCAAGGATGAAGAACTAGAAATGATGAAATGATATGACTGAGAATGACACAGAGAAAGTACATACCCATAGCAATGTGATACAAGTCAGATAAATCCGTGAGCAAGTAGTACCTATTGAGGGTCTTTTTTGCAAGGCTGATTGCAGCATGGATTGCAGGACTGAGTCTCTGCTTCTTGAGTAAGCCAGCAGTGAATGTTTCATTGATGAAATCCATGGCCAGAATGACCATGGTGAGATTGGGTATTGCATGGGAGAAAAAAAGTGTTGTGTCCTTCAAAATCTGAACATGTTCAATTGGTGTTCAATTGGCGTGTTACAAATCACCAACTCTGCCATGTACCTTGAGAATATCATGCAACTGCTCCAACAACTCCCATTCATACTCATTAAGCCCATAGTGGCTAAAACCAAGCTTGTTTTTATCCATTATTGCATCTATTCCACCATGATACCTCAGTGCACAGTTCAACATATTAAATGTAGAGTTCCAATGGATTGAAACATTCTGTGAAAGAGTCCTGTGGATAATATCCAGTTCATGCAGCATGATTGTCCATGCAGGAAGGAGTATTGTGCTGGAGTAAATGATTTTGAATGACAACTTGCAGATTTGCTACAGGTAAGTCTGACTTTCCTATCAAATTGATTCAGACTTGCCTTTGCCAGGATCAGACACAATGGTTTCAAGTGCCATTTGAGCTTTTCACACTCCTCATTTGTCAAGATCTCCATTTTGTTTACCTATCCTTCAAGATCATCTCTATTGTCATACCCCTCACCATTCTCCACCATTGTCTGAAGATCCTCAAGTTCAATATTGTCTGCCAATTTCTTCAATTCACTGTTGGTGCTCTCTATACCCCCCTTTATTTTTTTCAGTAAGTCAAACTGTTTGATCAATGACTAATACGTCATTTTGGAATTAAGTGTCAAAATGAAAACCTCAGAATGTTCCACAAAGTATGGCATAAAATAGTACCCATCAATGCGGTCAGAATGAGCTATAAATCATGCAAATCGGCGGTCCCGTTGTGGAGAAACAAATCAAACAAGGTTAATTGTGGGAAAATGTGAATACCGGTTTAAGGCGACTTTCTGGGGCTTGAGAAACATTCCCAACGCCTTTGGAGGGTTCAAATACCCCCGGGAAGAATGCCAGAATAGGTCCCAAACCGGTCCAGGACACGGTAGACAAAGTTTACCTGAGGGGGGAGGAGGAGAAGATGGTGTATCTCAGGAACGCGATTTATGTGGGCTTAGCGAATGTTACCATCGTGTTCAGAAGGTCGAATATGGGCCGTGGGGCACCCTGGCCTATTTTGAGCTAGTGATTTGCGCTCTCCATAAATTGATCTTTGTTTTGGAGAGTTGGTATGACTGTGAGAAATAAAGTACCTGGAGCTCATGGGAATGATGGGAATGCATTTGGGATATTTAGAGGGGCCAGGGATGTATTTCAGACCATTCATTGACATGGTAAATATGTGTATCTTGAGAGTGAGGAGGAGGTGATATATTTCATGAATGTGATTTATGTGGGCTTAGCAAAGGTCACCAACACATTCAGATGGTTGAATATGGGCAGAGAAGCACCATGTCTCATTTGTAGCTAGTTAATTACAGTCTCAAGAGATCAATCTTTGTTTGGGGGAGATATTATAATATATTAAATAAGGTATTTAAAGTGAATGTGAATGCATTGGGAATGTTTAAAGAGGCCAGGAATGCATTTCAGATCATTCATTGATATGATAGATATGTGTCTTGAGGATAAGAAGAAGGAGATGGTATATCTTATGAACATGATTTATGTGGGCTTAGTAAAGGTCACCAATACATTCAGATGGTCAAATATGGTAGAAAAGCAGCATGGCTCATTTTTAGCTAGTGAATTACAGTCTCAAAAGATCAATCTTTGTTTTGGGGAGGTATTATGATTATCTAAAGCTGATGTGAATACATTGGGGATGTTTAAAGAGGCCAGGAATGCATTTCAGACCACTCATTGACATGGTAGGCATATATATCTTGGAGATGAGAAGAAGAGAAGATGCATCTCATGAATTTGATTTATGTGGGCTTAGCAAAGGTTGTCAACATGTTCAGAATGTTGAATATGAGTAAAGAGGAACCCTAGCTCATTTTTAGCTGGTGATTTTCAGTCTCAAGAGATCAATCTCTGTTTGGGGGAGGTGCTAAATAAAATACCCAGAGCTAATGGGAATGCATTGAGGACACCAGGGATGTATTTCAGATCATTCATTGATATGGTAGAAGGAGATGGTGTATCTCATGAACCTGATTTATGTGGGCTTAGCAAAGGTCACCAGCATGTTCAGAAGGTCACATATGATGCTAGCTCATTTTTAATTACAATCTCAAGAGATCAATCTTTAGTTGAGGGTAGGTGTTAAATAAAGTACCCAGAGCTGTATTGAGGACATTTACAGAGGCCATAAATGCATTTGAGACCATTCATTGACATGGTAGATATATATGTGAAGGAGATGGTGCATCTCATGAACATGATTTATGTGGGCTTCAAATGGTCAAATATAAGTAGATAGCTAGTAATGTGTACTCTTAATAAAGGAAAGTACCCAGAGCATATGTGATTCTTTAGGTAACCCTAACTCAGAAAACATCTCAGAATACTTATATGGGATGATAGTAACAAGGAGAGCAACAAATCTACTACTGGCTATCATCTTCCTCATTCTCACTCTCTTTCTCTTCTTCAATTTCATTTACCCTTGCCAAGAGTATATCAAATTCATCTTCCACAGTCTCTAGTAACTTTCTGGTTATCCCAGTCTTTTCTTTTCACTGTGGAGGCTTTTGCTTGTTTTTTTTCACCCTACCAAGTTGCTCAAGGCATGCATTTCTCAATGTCAGCTCTGTTTCATCCTTTTTGCTTGCTAATCCATCCAATCTGTTAGAACGCCATAAGACTTCTTCAAACACATTCTTTGACTTCAAATGACGATATCCAACTCTTTTCTCTCCAGGTAGCCTTGTATTTTTCATCTCCTTGCTTATGCTCTTGATCTTGTAAAACCTAGAATTTGTGGAGAACACAAAAGATGCCCCCACAATCTTCCATACAAACCCCTTTCTTTTCTTTGTTGCTTTTTGACTTGCAGGAAGGCAATGAAGATGCTCAAAGATGGTCTTCAAAGCATCATTCACATAGAATCGCTCTGATTCAGTCTGACTCTTCAGTAGTCCATGGTAAGCCTTGATGTAGCCATCTTTATTCCAGAAAGACAGCCATCGAGATCCCTTCTTCGGCCTCCACAACTCGTCAGCAGGAAAGAATATCTTCTTGCATGATCCAAAAGACACCGAATGAGGCTCTTTTCCACTATGCTCCAGCCCTGTATTGCATGCCTCAAAGATCATGTGCAACAGAGTCTGATCAATGCTAGAAACTGTCCAGCATTTTATTGCATCATCCAAGGAGGTCAGAGTTGGCTCAAATCCCTTGAGTGCTGTATTGTTTACCATCAACCATATCTGTGTGGTAAATTGGCAAAATAGACAAGCCACAATCAGGGGTCGATTTTGCAGCCATGCAGGCATAGTCCACTCTTGTAGCATCAGGGCTGGATTAGCCATGATTGCCTTCTTCAGCTGGCCCCATGTGGGATTGGGGTCAATAGGAAATTTGGCTGTCTAATCAAAGCCATCCAGAATTGTAGGATGCTGAGAAGCAAGAGCTCTGTTGCATTGCACCCTTGCATTGAGACCCATGAGTGCAAGCACAGTGAAGTTATCACTTTCCTGAATGCTATCCAGACAGGGCTGATAGTCCAGTTCCAACTCCTGCAAGAAAAACATCTTGGCCTCTTTCACAACATTGTAATACTTTAGAAGTGCCAATGACTTCCTGATATGATACTCAAAGAGAATTGGAGTCATCACAGTGCTTCAAAGCATATAATTGAGAATTCCTGTTAGAGTTCCAAGGTTCAGAGGATTGAGATGTTTTAGCTGAATCTGAGTCCTTTGAATTTCCTCTATTCTCCTGGAGAGAAAGTCAAATCAAAGATCAGATGAAAGCCATAGAACTGGATTTGACTCCATATATTGCTTCACCTTGAAATCAAAATCAAGCAAGTCTGTCAAATCATTATCAAAATCAAAATGCACAAGGTTACTCACCTGAGGAATGATCTCCCTCAACAGAATCTGTGCTCCCTGGCCACTGACCCTATATTCATCTCAGACTCCATACATCCTCTTCTTTGCCATTTGAAAGATCTTGATAATAGCTGTGCACTTCTTCCGATAGATAGAAGTCATGTTGTATACATCCCTATCCTCTCCAAAGGTGGGCATATTGCTATTTGGAGGCACCGCCTCATAGTATAAGTTGTAGGTATTCCAGAAAGCAACATGAGTCTGAAGTGCACATTGCTGAGCCATTTCAGCCTGAAGTGCCCCATACTCATAAAATGTGGAGTGATGATGAACAATTCCTGCATTGAAGCCTGCAGCTGAATAAGATTCCTCCAGGTCCTTTAGTCTCCATAGACCAACTACAGGAGTGTTGGATTTGGGAGTGAAAGAGATGCCCACATCCACATGGAGCTCTCCATTCCTTTGATCTAGCATATACTCCCAGTCTAGGCATGAAATATTGTGCTTGAGAGCCATCTCAGGAGATGCATACTTGCCACCTTGCCCATCTTTGGTCAAAAGCTTGATTCCTTTGCCTTCTACCTCAAAGAAAAAGGATCCATACATTGAGTGATCTGGTTCTTCTGAAATGATGTGCTTTATGATATACTGGATGTCCATAAATGACTGATTGGATAGAGGAGTTGTTCATTGATTTTGAGAAGATCCTCTATGCTTGTACTGCCCCTCCTCCAAGCTCTGAGACATGTAAGGCACCCAGCTGTCAGTGGCCAGTTTGTCAATAGCAGGAAGAAATATTTCCTCCCAAAAAGGATTCAAAACGCCTTTGGGCATCATGTTCATGTGCCTTCCAGTCTCGGGACAGTGATGCATCATCCGAGGAAAGAATATATAAACCTTCAAAGCATGGCCAGTGGAGGATGAGAGGTGTCCAATGATGGCATGGGATATGGCATTCAATGGGAATTTTTTGGACAGCCATTCAGTACACTGTCCCAGAACAAGCTGATCATTCTCTGATTGAGGAATGAGAATATCCACATAGACATGGTTGTGCTTTGATATTCCAGGCTTGCTGTCATAGATAGGAGTCAAGTATACTCCAATGCTGTTTTGGCAAACCAGCTTTCTAGTGATCCATATGATGCTGTCTATGTTGATGGAGATTTCAACAGAAAATTTGATCCCATCTTGCTCCAGGTTTACTTGGACATATTTTGCTTCTTCAAAGTTGGGGAGATGCCCACAAATGAACATGTTGTGACCTGTAGAACATCTTTGATTAATCCCTGGAGAGTCACCTGCATAATACAGCATTTCCGATGTACTTATGTCTAAGATCTGAGAGTGGGAGTTAATAAGTCAAGAACTAGATAACATAGTCAAGCAGGCTTACTCTATTATTTTCAGTTTCATTTCAAGTCAAGTCTGCTACTGTTCCTATAGTCATGACATGATCCATGATGTGAACAGGCGGTCCCAGATAGAACATTTGAAATGAGTTGGTAAGGATTTGATATCCATGGTCTCTCCACATGATCCAAGCAGGTGCCTGAATCATGTGTTTGAATGGATATGTATAGATTGAATAGACCTCAGGCTGCTGAAGCATCTCCAGAGTGGGGCCATCATTATAGTCATCATAATGATAATCATGTGGAATAAACCAGTGTTGTTGATATGCATCCAGATAAACAGGACATAAAGTTCTGGGAAATCATTGCAGAGTACGCAGTTGCCAGTCCTTTACTTGCTTGCATGAGGCCCTTCCTGCTCTGGACAGTTGATCCTGGTCTTTGTCTATATCTAGTCTCTCTTTATCACATTTTCTGGCCCTGGGCTGATCACCTATAGCTCTGGCAGAGCAGTTTGCTTGATGCAGAGAAGCCCCATTAAGAATCATATGACTCTTGATTAAAGAAGACAAGCTCTGTTGAGGAGCTTCCTCTTCTTCTTCTTCAGTCATCTCTTTTTTGTGTACCTCACCACTCTCTTCATCATCCTCCACAATCTGTAATCTCTGCCTTTTTTCTGCTTTCTGAGTGACATGGGCTTGACAATCCTGACAGCAGTTGCTAGCAATATGCAGAGAGTGAAGAAGTCATGTGTCCCCTTCTTGATCACCACCAGACTGAAGGTTAGCTATGATTTGCCAATGTTCAGGCCCTCTCCATGCTGTCCAGTCTGGATCATATTCTAGATTGCCTTCTCCAATCTTTCACCCAAAGACATAGGCTGTGTTGATATCATAGCAGAAAATCACAGCAAAGTAGTGGGCAGATACTGGGTCATGAATGAGAAAAGCTACTGAAATCATAGGACAAGGTTCAGTGGTGGGCACATGATGTGTGTGCCTGTAAATATTGAGCTCCAAAGTGGTCATGATGAGTTCAGGTCAATGTTGAGAAAGCATCAAGTAGCAACAGTGAGCATTGGTATTATCATGCCAAAAGGAGGCCAGGTAAAAGTCACAGAGGATGCTGTCAAGCCACTCTCTGTTTCCAACCGTGTTTAGCACCAGGTATGCTGAATACCATAGGATTCCAGAAGACATGACCATCACTGAAATCATATTGGTGATCAAAATGCTCAAAATATACATATACTGACAACCATACCACTGATATCTTGACAAGCCATCTGAGCTGGTGGACAAGGCATATCTACTGATGGAGATCTCTGGAGTTGTTCCCATGGATGTAAAGGTCCTTCATTGGAATTTGCTGCATCTGCATTTTCGTCTGTGGGCTTTGTTTGATCCTATGGATTTTCTTAGGGTTAGTTAGGGTTAGTTATGAAACTCTGTAGAGTACTCTAGGGGAGGATAATTTTTTATTATGAATGTGATTATTGATGGGAGTCACTGCCTCCTGCCTGGTTATGAGATACAAAATCACATGATGTGAAAATTCCCAATGTCACCTCATGTAGTGGAGGGAGTCATTGCCTCCCACCTGGTTATGAGATACAAAATCACATGATGTGAACACTCAGTATCCTCAACCTCATGTATTGATGGGAGTCATTGCTTCCTGCCTGGTTGTGTGATACAAAATCATGTGATGTGAAAATTTCCAATGTCACCTCATGTATTGATGGGAGTCATTGCCTCCCACCTGGTTATGAGATACAAAATCATGTGATGTGAACACTCAGTATCCTCACCTCATGTATTGATGGGAGTCATTGCTTTCCACCTGGTTGTGCAATACAAAATCACATGATGTGAAAATTCCCAATGTCATCTCATGTAGTGGAGGGAGTCATTGCCTCCCACCTGGTTATGAGATACAAAATCACATGATGTGAAAATTCCCAAGATCACCTCATGTAGTGGAGGGAGTCATTGCCTCCCACCTGGTTATGCAATACAAAATCACATGATGTAAAAATTCCCAATGTTACCTCATGTAGTGGAGGGAGTCATTGCCTCCCACCTGGTTGTGCAATACAGAATCATGTGATGTGAAAATTCCCAACATCACCTCATGTATTGATGGAAGTCATTGACTTCCACCTGATTGTGAGATGCAAAATCACATGCAGTAAAAACCCCATATCATAAGTGATATTCAAAAAGGGACAACTGTTGTGACTCTTCAATTATGAACAAGGTTCCAAACCCCTATTCAGTCCCAAAGATTCTAAGTCTAGACTATGACACAATATATATGCACTTACTGCATGGACCTGTAGCATATATATCTCATCCTCATTGTAACAATAATAATACTGTATCCTCATGTAGTGTAGTATATAAGACCCATGTATTTATCATAGTACTGCAGTTTCAGAATTGCAAACCTTTCTTACTTTGAGTATGAAAGGTTTGTGTTGTGACACTTTATTTCTTTTTCTACATTACATAAGTCCCAAAGGTTCCAAGCCCCCTATTTAGTCCCAAAAATTCTGAATCATATAACATATTGCTGTTGTGTCCAAAACCAATAATGGTCTGAGTGTGGAAGAAGAGTTTTAGTATCACATCAACACTCAAAGTGAGGAAGAAATGTGATTCCAAAACTGTAGTACTACAATATATATATGAGTCTTATATGCTACTACTATTATGATCGCTCATTTTACCTAACTTAATTCTTGCCACTTGGCTGGGTTGAACTTGCGACTCACCACATATGGTAACTTATTCCCACACCAAGGTGGAAAGGACTTGTCCTCAAGTCATCCTTAACTTATCACATGACCACTTACATCAGCAGCCTAGACTCAGTCACATGATCATATCATGTGAAACATCACATGTACAAGAGTTAGACCCTTATCTCTTATCCATGACATCATATCCTATACCCAATACATGTTTCACATGCAGCTTCTATCTTGCCTCATGAGCAAGGCTATGCTTAATCTCCACTATGCTTCTCTTTTATCAGCCAAAGGCATATCTAACTTTTATCATATTCACACAGACTCTTATCTAGCCAATGGGATGTGTTCCCTTATATAGTAGTCTAACCTAACATGTACAAACAATAGAATAGTATATAAACCCCTGAGTCTCAAGGCTGGATCGCCAGCTTTGAAGACTTGGAGATTTCCTCTCACAGTCTGAAGTCTTTTGATAGATCAAGGGTCTAATTCCTTCATTCTATTTTGCATAAGCTCTTATAGAGTGTTTCACTTCTTCAAAGCTACTCCAGTACTGTCATCAAGGACTCTACTGCCTTGACTTCCCCTGCTGTTACAAGAACACAGGTAATCCCACACAAGTGAGCTCTTGAGCTAGGACCAGGCTACCCTAGGAAAGTGCTATCAGAGAAGAGGACTAATGTGACCTAGTGTCCCTTCCCCCCTTTGTAGGATCAATCGCCAGTTGGGCTGCTGAGTTAATCAAAATGAGAGAAGAATGACAGCTTACCAAGCAAGCTGCAGTGGGAGCACTTACCAGAGAGTCAACTCCACTCCCTGACTACTCTGACTTTGAATGCAACTCAAACAATGTACTCTTCAATGCCTTTGTAGGAGAGGAGGTTGAGCAAATCATCAGAGAAGTTAAAGAGGAAGCAGAGAAAGAGAAAACTCCCCCCAGAATGGTTAAGAAACCAAGGGAGTTTGCATTCCTTATCCATGAGAAACCACATCGCCCCAGAACTCATAGGATTTACAAGGCTGATCCAAACAAACAAAGACTTGATTGTGCCACTGAGTGCAACGGACCTTATACTGTCTGCCTCTACCTATGTACTTGTACCAAGCTGAGAGGAGTTGCTAGAGGCCTCCCTCAAACATCCTCCTTCACCACCCTAGATTACTACTAGGGATATCCACCAAATACAATTCCTTTTATCGCATATGATCAGCAGTGCAGAGCCCTGATAAAGTCCTGGTTAAATGGCTTAGAAGCCAACCCAGAAAGAGTCAACAAGTTACAGAACTTGCTTGATGAAAGGAGATGAAAGAGGGAGTTAGCTGCTCTCCTGTTTGACCTATCCCACCTGACATGGTCAGATCACATCTTCAGAAAGTAATATGTCTACATATGGACATCTTCTCAATCATGAAGGCAACCTTGACTGGGGCTTCATGGCAAGCACCATCGCACAGCTAGAGCAACAGGCCAACAAATTTCAACTAGCAAAAGATGCTGCTGCTCATGTGGCAGAAGAACTAAGAGAAAAGTTAGTAGAGGCGGAAGAATGAGCTCAGCTGGCTGACCAAAGAGTACAAGAAATGATTGGACTCCAATAGTGGATGGGCTTCCCCACCACCCAAACTTCAGGAAACTATGCCCCAGATGTGGCCAGCAGTGTCAAAGTAGAGATCTTCACAGATCCAGGGTCCTATGACAGATCCAAAGCTAAGTTTGAAGAATGGTGAAAGAAGATGAAGACATGGATAGAAGCAAACCCATGCCACTTTGCCATCAGAAACTCAGTGCAGGGCAGGCCCCTGTTAGTCAACAGCCCTAATTAGGCATACACTGTGCTCTCCTAGCTTAAAGGAATTAAAGGAAGCTACTATGCAGAAATGGAGCTAAACAAGCTCTCATCAGGAGTATCCACTTTAGTAGACTGGGACACTCTCTGTGCAGACATTCAAGGTCTCTTTAGACTAGTTCTCCAGAAAGACTGGGCCTGGTCCCAGCTATCCAACTACAAGCAAGGCGGCCAGGACATCTATATGTTCCTGGCTAAATTTAGAACACTAGCTTGGCAGGCCCAATGTGAAGACAGCCATGCAGCCTACTTAGAGACAAATTGCTCTGACAAGATAAAAAAGGAAGTGTTCTGCCTTGGAAAGTGAGGGCAGGGATATGATCAAACAATGAAGAACCTTCAGAAAATTGGATCTAACCTGGAGGCATACAAAATTGCTTCCAGCCAGAAACGCTTGGGCCAGGATGAGAAACCAAGAAGCAATGACAGAAAAGTCAATGCCACCAATGCCAGACCTCAAGGTAAGGCACAAGGAAAATGCTATGGCTGTAGAAAAGAAGGCCATCTGGCAAAAAACTGTTGCTTCCCCAAGCCAAAATGCCCAGAATGCGGCTGGCAAGGGGATCACAAACAATTGTGTTCAAATAAAGGACACCAAACACAGGCAGCCAAAGCAGACAAAGGGGCAACCACCTGGGAAGAAACAGAAGACAAGGAAGTAGAGCTAGATGACTTGCAAGGCAAGTCATAGCTGAGATAAGGGCCCTCTTCAATAAAGAAAAGAAGAAGGGAAAAGGTTGGGCAGACTGAGAGATCTAGGATCTTAGCCTGCCAATAAATTTAAAATATTAGAAGTATTCATGCCCAAGGAATCCCCCATTGAAGGTGACAGGGTAAAGGGAGACCGGCTAGCCAAATGCTGACTTACTAATCTTATCAAAGAAGGCTATGAAGTTCTTGACTCCAACCCAAGCACCCTAGGTTCGGGATCAGAGATCAAAAAAGGCATAGACATGCAGATCTTAGCCACTATGAAGATAGAAGAAGAAATATCTTCATTTCCAGAAGAAATCTTTGTGCGCACAGTTCACCAAAGAAAAGATATCAAAATGAAAGTATCTATTGGCTCAACACCAAAATCCCTCTCTTTAGTCGAAGCTCTGCTTGACAGTGGCGCAAATCGGCTCTTCTTAGATGAAGCATGGGCTGTAACTCATGGTATTCCCATGACCAGGAAAGAAATTATCTGGTCACTGACAAAGAACTTCTCTTGGTCATGTGTGTGCTAGAAGCATGGAGGCACTATCTAGAAGGAGCTAGATTTCAATTTGAAATATGGAATGACCATCAGAACCTCCAATGGTTCATGATATGACAAGATTTAAATAGAAGACAAGCACGCTGTGTTATGCTCAGGCGTAGACCCAAGTGATGAGGGGCGAGGGGATGTTAACGTCGCTATTCATCTGACGTGGTAAGGGTTGATAGACGGGCGATCCGCTATCCTCAGCCTCAATGGTATGTCGTGAGCTGTTGGCCTGGTCAACATATGTTGTGACGCAGGGACGAAGGAGTCGCTTGGAGATGCGACAATGAGGGACAAAGGGAACGCCTGCTTGACAGTAAGGCGAGGACTGGAGAGCCCGAGAGGAATTGATGATCAAGGTAGATTCGGGTAGGTCTAACTTGGGGAATACATCGAGGGTATCGAGGGATTTAAATAGGCGAGTCAAGAGAGAATAAAGCGGAGCGTAAAAGGGATGACTCGACTATAGAATGTGATAGAATCGCGAAGAAGGTAAGTGAGTCAGGGATAGCGGTATCAGTACAACTGCGGATACTGCGGATGAGTCACGCTAAATAGGTAAGCGAAGATAAGAGAAAAAGGGGAATAGTAAAGTGGCTCAGGCGGGACTCGAACAGCAAGAGCAATGTCTGTAGGGAAACTAGGGTAAGAGTGAAGAGAAAAGAGTAGGGGTATACACAGATCGTAACATTACCCCCCAGTTAAGGGTCAAGTCCATGATGAAGACTTAGAAGTCACCGTAGCCGGAACCAGCGTCATTGAAGTCTGCCTCTAGGGAGACGTAGGGGTCCATGTCGGGGGAGGGGGAGCAGGCGGGTCGTCAAGCGACTGGAGAATGTCGAGCTCGGGAGAATGGGAGACGACGTGGGGCCCTGTTGTAGGATTCCTGAGAGGAGGATCCAGACAAGGACGAGGGAGGGAGGACGGGGGAGCGACGAGGCCATGAGGGACATGAGAACTGTTGATGGCCCAGAGCGTATTCTTTGCATTTGTTGCATTGATAACGAGGACAGTTGATGTGGATATGTCTGACCGTATGGCAGTGGAAGCATTGAAGGGCGGCATGAGGGCGGGGGGATGGGACTCGTGGGGGATTGAAGCGAGAGAGAACATGTAGTTCCGTTTCGTTGAGGGGGGAAGACGACGCAGAGATGGGAGGGGTTTCTGGGGCAGTGACGAAGGTGGATGGGGAGGGGTAACGAAGGTGGGAGTCCACCTCTGCGATGAAGGCCAACATGTCACATTGATACATCATCTGGATGATATGGGTTTCTAGAGTATGAAGGACATGAGAGAGGTGGGAGCGGTAAGCAGCAGTCTCAGCAGAGGCAGTGGGGGCGGAGGTGGTGAGGAGGATTCGCGACATCGTGAGGAAGGTTTTGTACAAATGTGTAAAGGTGGAGTTTGGCTCCATGGTGTCTAGGAGGGCACGAGAGAGGGGGAGGCGGTGTAGTTGGTAGGCCGTAGCATCGACCAGGTCTTGGTCGAGGGGGAAGGGATGAGTGGGGAAGGACAACGGGGGGTGATTGACCGGGGCACGCCAATCGGAAAGTCTATCGATGAGGGGGACAGGGGAAGCAGGGGAAGACCAGGTGTATCTGGCCCAGACATCGTCGGAGGGGACGGAGGGGGGGATGGGAGGTTCATAGGTGGGATCTAGCTGGTCCTGGGCATTGGCGGTGGACGACCAGCCGGTTTCAACGATGTCGGAGGCGTTGTCGGAGGTGGGGGTGGTGGGAAAGGACATGACAGATACGATGGAAATGGTTTGGGGGGGAGAGAGACCGTGTCGTTGTTTATATCCATTCAGGATATCTGCGGAGTTCCGTAGGTTCCGTTCTGGTTCCCAGGAATCTTCTTCTGCGGAGTACCCTTTCCATCGGATCAGGTATTGTCGGGCCGTCGGGGACCCGCGGTATTTGATGATCTTTTCGATCTCGTATTCTTCTTGGCCATTGATAAGGTCAGGTGGGGGTGCTGGGAAGTTTGGGCCGTGTACGCGGTTTTCGCGATAGGGCAATAGGAGGGAGGCATGGAAGACGGGATGTATCTTCCAGGTACGGGGGAGGCAGAGTTTGTACGTCAGGGGGGAGAGGACGTCGGTGATAGTAAAGGGGCCTTCGCGTTTTGATGTGAATTTGGGGTTGACGACGAGGCGTTTGAGGTTCCTGGCTTCTAGCCAGACTTGGTCTCCCTTGGAGAAGGGGAAGAAGGATTTCTTGAAGTGGGCAGCCATGGTTTGTCTGGCGAGCTCATGGGCAGCGAGGGCCTCATTGCGGGCAGTGGTGAGGGAGCGGAGACGC
Source organism: Austroboletus novae-zelandiae (assembly GCA_038090275.1). NCBI lineage: Eukaryota > Fungi > Basidiomycota > Agaricomycetes > Boletales > Boletaceae > Austroboletus > Austroboletus novae-zelandiae. The sequence continues at coordinate 1,340 of JBBPML010000346.1, read as the reverse complement.
TCTTCGAGGGCGGGGATCTTCGACTGAGCGAAGATTTCGGGGAGGGCTTGGGGTTCGTATCCCATCATGAGATAGAATGGCGATTGTCCGGTGATGGAATGAGGGCAGTGATTGTGGGCGAATTCGGCGTGAGGGATCGATTCAGTAGATCGGGACGTCGACGCAGTCTCCACCCCTTGCCCCCCAAAACTCACCGACGAAGAGCGACAACACTGCTTCAAAGAAGGCCGCTGCTTACGCTGCCGAAGAAAAGGCCACAACTCCAAGGCCTGCCCCACCTACACCTCCCCCCCTACCCCTCGTACCTCCCGCATCGAGGAAGTCGAAGAAGAAGACAACTCGATGCTCGGAGTAAACAAAACCACCACCCTCCCGGGTTTTTAAATGGAGGACCTCGTTCGACGCAAGGTTCCTCCCCCTCCTCCCCTAAGCGTACGCATGTAAAAGTATCTACCTTGCCTGGAACAATGAAACTCCCCATTCAACTCATCGTTCCATCGCACATGCTTAAAGTCGTCGACACCCCCGCCCTAATCGACTCCGGAGCAGATATCTCCTGCATCGATTGGGACTTCGTGCGAAAGCACAAACTCCCCACCACCCGCCTCCCCCGCCCCCTCAACGTCCGCAGCGTCACACAAGATCCCACCGTCCAAGGAGGGGTCAAGTTCTCCACGGAACTCTTTATCCACATCGAAGGTCTCGCACACAAGGTAACCTTCTATGTCATGAACTGTGGAACGTCAAACGTCATCCTCGGACTCCCTTGGCTTAAAGCCACTAACCCCTCCATCAACTGGTCCAATTAGACCATCTCCATCGCCGAATCCACGGACCAGTCGAAGCTCCTCCACTCTCTCCACTCGGCCAACGTCAGACGGCACGACTCCTACTTCCATTCCTTACTCCCTAATGACGCCCCTGAAGTCCGGCATGTCAATGTCTTTCCAGACCACCGACACCTCCCCAGCTTCCTTAAAGACGAGTCCAGGGAGGAATTCGACACCCTCCCCATCCCCTACGCCACCGTGAACAGAGTCTTTCGAGGAGACTCTCGCTTCGTCATCTCTGGACCTGCCCACCTTATCGGCAAGGTCAACACCTCCACCGAACTTGCCGCTAACACCGAAAAGACCAAACCAAAACAGGTCTTACCCTCCGAGTGTTACGAATCCTAGTCACTGGGATCTATTATTTGCCCTAGGAGGGAGTTGAACTCTCAACCTACTCTTTATGGCAATATGTTCTCACACCAAGGAGAACAGCACTTGTCGTTTCAAGTCCTAAAGTATCACGTGACTTGCTTACAAAGCAGTCTAGACCCACGCCTCATGGCGTAA
>JBBPML010000345.1:0-26145 GCA_038090275.1 Austroboletus novae-zelandiae | reverse complement strand
AACATTTTCACAACAATTACATTTCACATTTTCAGGCAACAAAAATGTGATGCAAAAAATTTATTATTATCAATTCTCATTTTCAATACACTATAAACGTTGTGAAAATGTTGTTATCCCCGGTGTGTGTGTTTTCGTACCACGTTTCGTAGACTTCGGAATTCGGAAGCATCGATCTGAGCACTTGACATTTTAGGTTAGTTCCTCCTAAATTGGTTTCGACGTCGAGTTTGATAATGCGCCACTGATGATGGCTTGCCTTATGTAAATTGGCTCGGAGGACTGTGATCAGGGTCATCCATCCGGTGGTGTTGTCCTATGAATGGCACCACTTGGACGGATGGCGTGCATAGCCGTGAATCCCAAGACTGAGCTGATTCCTGTGGGCGATGGGAACCAATGGCTAGTAGTACACTCGGCGTGCATCGGCGTGAACACACTATCTTAGAGATTAAGTATACAGCTTCAAAACTCGAAGCTCTCAGACTATCACTCGTCTCGCGCCAAGGTCCATGACACAGTTTCGTACTAATATTTTGAGTGGATATCACAGGTGGGCGCTAGCTTCACCAGGACCTTAAGCGTGTTTTTTTTTTTTGATAAAGGGATAGAGTAATGATTACATACTGTACATGAAATTTCGCTCTCGATGACGATGACAACTTCGAAGTAGGCGATCGGCAGCCTTCTTGGTTGGAAGTTTTCTTGACACAAGTACCGATCTTCCTCGCTGATATGGCCCACCCTTATACCCTCATATCGAAACACATTGTTTTACTCGATTAAATAAATGAGGACTCGGAATATAAGGGTTTATCTGATTTTTATAATTACAATTTCATGTTGGAAAGAACCCATGACGTTCGGGTCAATCGGCATCGTCATGGTTTGCGGTTGCACGAGCGGCGACGACGTGACCGCATTGAATTCCTACAAACCAACCAGTTAAAATAAACAAGTCGGTTATTCCAACTCTTCAACACTCACGTCCACATACAAACTCGACATCCGGCTCGTATTCTGCCTCGCCGACGGCGTCTGCCTCAACTCCCTGAAATCGTTCTTCGTATATGTCTTGGATAGCCCTGATATAGCTGGCGACCGAAACAGGGCTGTCGGTGGGGACAGCGCCACCGACCCCAACACGTCTCCCCGGCCAGGCGAGAGCGACCGTCCCCGTCGCGCAGGCGTACACGGCACCGGCACCGGCGGCTGTAACACCTACTCAAGCACATGGAGCGACAGCGTGTCCGGGATCAGCGTAGTCGGGATCGGCGAATCGGGGAGTGGGGTCAGTTTTGCCTTGATGGATTTCAGGGCCGGGCACATATCAGGGAACACGCTGTAGAGCTTGTCCCATTTATCCCAGCTCAGCCCGGGAGGCCAGAGGGGCCGGGAAGCTCATCGTGCCATGCTGCGCTCTGGAAGCAAGGGACTTGCGAAACTTGAAACGTAGCGGTATGATGCACCGAATCTGTTTTTTCCAACACCTTGGTCGATGCAAACAAGCCATACAACATAATGAAACCCGTGAACACAACCCAACCTGTGGTACGCCAGATCGGATCATCCGACCATAAAAAGGTTTTCCCCTAGGAAATGGACTTTGGAACACGCCCAGTTCGATTCCATGCTCGTTCTTGGCTGCCGGCTCTTTAAGGGGATGATGGCCCTCGGTATTGAACACGTCCATAACAAACCGAAAGGCTCCTCGAGTGCGCTCGGGTCGTGCTGATACGACGACCCTCTGCACCTCGTAGACGCACTAAGGTGTGGTCTACAGTGGGCCAAGGCCGGCGTGCCTATCCCACAGCTGTTTTTACCTTGCATTTTACTTTCTACTGCATCTCTTGGCGCGGAGAAGGGACACTTCGTCGGGGTGGGGAGCGGGCGTCGTGGACGGGGATAGAGGTCAAACGTTGCGTGGTCGTGTACGAACGAGCTATGTATGTCTGAGACAATGAGTCACAGACCCACAGGTCGATCGGAGTAGAGACAAGGTGGAAAACGAAGAAAAAGGCACGCACACAAGGCCGACGAACTTCGGAATACCAAAATGCTTGCTGCAAAACGGCACGTCGAGCTCGTCGTTGGCAAGGTCAGAGAAAGAAGCGGCGCAGGAGCTCGAGTGGATTTTTATTTGCCGAGTACAAAATACAAGATCACTTAGAAGGGAAAGATCTTCTTCACTTTTGGATGAAAGGTCAGCTCGATGGCATCGTTGACCAGCTCCATGTCTGGCATCCGATGAGAATCTGCAACATGATTGCAAGACGGTAGAGCGCACCGATACCCTTGCTTGAGTTGAAGCTGAGAGGAAGCAAAAGCTTGATTTTCGACTCGCTGACGACTTGGCCGATTAACTCGAAGAACGCGCCAGGATCCAGCTGTACATTCTGGATGATATTCGGACAGTGAACGTGTTTTCTGGTCGATGGAGAATCAAACGCACTTCCCTCATGATCACCTCGACCTGCCCTCCGTCGCAGGCTTCGACGAGGGCGCTGCCTGGCTGTTGCTGGTGTCAGACGTGGTCAGGAGGCGCGAATGGGAAACGATGTGAGACTTACGCTGATAAGTCTACAGGGAAGTCTTACGGTGCGGTCAACGAAACTAGCGAGACGGGCTGCGTTGACTCTGGGTGATTGCTCGCTCATCGTGGAACGCGTCGCGTCTCTTTCAAAATTCACACACCCATTTCATTCACTGCCGACACGCCTTCACCACCGATATCACCTCGTTCATCCGAAGATTCGGACACGGCAACGTCTCAATGCCTGGCCCTATACTTATTCTCTTCCGATCATAACTTTGTCAGATCCCCACATAAATGCGACGTAATTTATTTCGAGATCTGTGCGTGTATTTGTGTATTTTATGAGGTCTTGAAACAGCCTTGTTGTGAGTGTGTCGTACACAGAGAAGCGATTTTATGTACGAACCAAAGCAGTAGTATTGTATGGAAGATGTTTGTGTATTTTGTGTAATGAGTTATCAGATTTTGTTCTCTGTAGAAGTGTCAGGACTATCTAAGACCCAACGACTCAGACAAGAGAATGAGCGAGAAGACTGAGAAACGACATGATATTTCAGCAAATGTAGACGACATGGAATTGTATTACACACCTGAGAAACGACAAGACGAAACTAGGGTTTCGTCTCGCGCTCTCAGGCTTTATATGTACTCGGCCCCTGGTGGCCACCGCGTTGGCACGCGGTGACCCCGTTCCCACGGTGCCCACGCCGCTTGGCTGGTGACCTCGCGCCTGGGCGTGAATACACCCCCGGCTTACCTCGCCTCGCATGTATTCCCGATCGGAGCGATCGGAAGCAACAGCACGAACGGCGCGAACCGCACTCGCGACCTCGACCTCGGGATTCCAAGCTGCCACCCACGACGAACAGGGGCGAGAGAACGTCGTCGCTCACCCCTTTCGTCCCCGCTCCAGCACCGTCGCCGTCGCCTTCTTCTCTCCCAGCGCCGGCCTGCCTCAATCCTCCAAACACAGTCACACTATCGATGGTGACTGACGCACACGACGAACGACGACCCAAGCGGAGCGGCAATGATGATGGAGATGGAAACACAGAGGATCGACGGCCACGTCAGGACGATCGTGAAAGAGACCGTCGAGGAGCCGTACGAGGCGAACGATCTGTGAGTGACTCGGTTCGGTCGGTGCATCGTTGGATCGGACTGACATGCATGTGCGTGCGCGCACACTGCTCCTCCTTCTGTGCCCACAGCGAAGGCAGGCGTCGTGACGAGCCCGTCGCCATGGTCCAGCAACAGGTCGAGCGGTGGCCCTATCCCACCTCGGACAGAAAGCGCTGGTTCACCACGAAGATGAACATGGACTGCATGTGCACTGTGCTCCTGAACCGTGCGTTTGGGTTCACGAAGGAGGTCATCCTCACGAGAATGATTGGCTCCTGGGCAGCCAGTGGCCCTGGAACCCCTGGGCTGCCCAGATCTCAAAAGATGGTGGCGGATGAGCATGGTCACGTCAGACTCCCCGGCAAGGAGGGGCACCACCAATGGCAGGACACCCAGGACAGCACACGGTTGGATGACACACATGAGGACGACGCAGCCAGTGGTTCTCTTGATGCCATGGCTGGCGCTCCGTCCACAGGGCAGGCCATCAACCTGGCAGATGACGACGATGTGCCCAGTGTGCTGCACTGTCAAGACAGCGGAGGGACCCTCCGACTCAAGAACTACTGTTGGTTTGGGCACGAGGACGGCAACAACGAAGAGGAAGAGTGGGTCAGTTTCTCTTCCCTCTTTTTCTTTCCCTCTTTTTCTTTCTTTTATTTCTCTTTTTCGTTTTTTTTTTGTCATTGACATCCTCCTCATGCTCATGAACTGCTTCCAGTTGCAGCCACAGCCACCTGATGATGCAGAGGAGGAGGACATCAAGGTGGATGTCTACATGATGCTCGTTTCCCCTGGCATGAAGGTGCAGCGGAGCATGCTCTCAGTCAATGTCTATCAGGACCAATGAAAAGGCCTTAGGTTGCCCAGAAGGTTACTCACCAAAGCAATGAATAAACTCAAGATGGGGAGTGTCCTACCAGTGGGCGACTCCTTATATACATGAGCTAATGGTCCATGCACTAATCTATAGGGCAGGCCCAAGGACCATAAAAGGGAAGAACAAGTGTTATGCTCAGGCATAGACCCGAGTGACGAGGGACGAGGGGGCGTTAATGTCGCTATTCAGCTGACGTGGCAAGGGTTGATAGATGGGCGATCCGCTATCCTCAGCCTCAACGGTATGTCGTGAGCTGTTGACCTGGTCAACGTATGTTGTGACGCAGGGACGAAGGAATCGCTATGGAGGAGCGACGACAAGGGGGACGAGAGGAACACCTTCTTGGTAGCAAGGCGAGAACAAGGGGGCCCGAGAGGAATCGATGAGCAAGGTAGATTCGGGTAGGTCTAACTTGGGGAATACATCAAGGGTATCAAAGGGTTTATATAGGCAAGTCAAGAGAGAATAAAGCGGAGCGTAAAAGGGGTGACTCGACTATAGAATGCGATAGAATCGCGAAGAAGGGAAGTGAGTCAGAGATAACGGTATCAGTACAACTGCGGATACTGCGGATGAGTCACGCTAAATAGGTAAGTGATGATAAGAAAAAGGAAGAGTAATAGAGTGGCTCAAGCGGGACTTGAACAGCGAGAGCAATGTCTATAGGGAAACTAGAGTGAGAGCGAAGGGAAAAGAGTAGGGGTATAAGTGGATCGTAACATTACTCCCCGGTTAAGGGTCAAGTCCATGACGAAGACTAGAAATCTCCGTAGCCAGAACCGGCGTCGTTGAAGTCCGCCTCCATAGAGACGAATGGGTCCATGTCGGGAGAGGGGGAGCGGGCGGGTCGTCTAGCGACGGGAGAGCGTCGAGCTCGAGGAAAGTGGAGACGGCGTGGGGCTGGGTGATAGGATCCTTGAGAGGAGGACCCGGACGAGGACGAGGGGGGGAGGATGGGGGAGTGACGAGGCCACGAGGGGCATGAGAACCGTTGATGGCCCAGGGCATACCCTTTGCATTTATTACACTGGTAATGGGGACAGTTGATACGGATGTGTCCGACCGTGTGGCAGTGAAAGCATTGAAGAGTGGTATGAGGGCGGGGAGATGGGACTCGTGGGGGATCGAAGCGAGAGAGAACATGCAGTTCCGTCTCATTGAGGGGGGAGGATGACGCGGAGATGGGAGGGGTTTCTGGGGCGGTGACGAAGGTGGATGGGGAGGGGTATCGAAGGTGGGAGTCTACCTCTGCGATGAAGGCCAACATGTCGCATTGGTACATCGTCTGGATGATATGGGTTTCCAGAGTGCGGAGGACATGGGAGAGGTGGGAGCGGTAAGCGGCGGTCTCGGCAGAAGCGGTGGGGGTGGAGGTGGTGAGGAGGATCCGTGACATGGTGAGGAAGGTTTTGTAAAGATGCGTGAAGGTGGAGTTGGGCTCCATGGTATCTAGGAGGGCACGAGAGAGGGGGAGGCGGCGTAGTTGGTAGGCCGTAGCATCGACCAGGTCTTGGTCGAGGGGGAAAGGGTGGGTGGGGAAGGACAACGGGGGGTGGTTGACCAGGGCACGTCGACTAGAGAGTCTGTCGATGAGGGGGACGGGGGAAGCAGGGGAGGACCAGGTGTATCTGGCCCAGACGTCGTCAGAGGGGACGGAGGGGGGAACGGGGGGTTCATAGGTGGGATCCAGCTGGTCTTGGGCATTGGCGGTGGATGACCAGCCAGTTTCGACGATGTCGGAGGCGTTGTCGGAGGTGGGGGTGGTGGGGAAGGACATGATAGATGCGATGGAATGGGTTTGGAAGGAAGGGAGATTGTAACGTTGTTTATATCCACTCAGGATGTCCATGGAGTTCTGTAGGTTCCGTTCGGGTTCCCAGGAATCTTCTTCTGCGGAGTACCCTTTCCATCGGATCAGGTATTGCCAGGCCGTTGGGGACCTGCGGTGTTTGATGATCTTCTTGATTTCGTACTCTTCTTGGCCATCGATTAGATCCGGTGGGGGTGTCGGGAAGTTGGGGCCGTGTACGCGGTTTTCGCGATAGGGCGATAAGAGGGAGGCGTGGAAGACGGGGTGTATCTTCCAGGTATGAGGGAGGTGGAGTTTGTACGTCAGGGGGGATAGGACGTCGATGATAGTGAAGGGGCCTTCGCGTTTTGATGCGAATTTGGGGTTGGTGACGAGTCGTTTGAGGTTTCTGGCCTCGAGCCAGACTTGGTCGCCCTTGGCGAAGGGGGAGAAGGATTTCTTGGAGCGAGTGGCCATCGTTTGTCTGGCGAGCTCGTGTGCAGCGAGGGCTTCATTGCAGGCAGCGGTGAGGGAGCGGAGACGCTTTTCAAGGGCGGGGATCTTCGACTGAGCGAAGATTTCGGGGAGTGCTTGTGGTTCGTACCCCATCATGAGGTAGAACGGGGATTGTCCGGTGACAGAGTGAGGGCGGTGGTTGTGGGCGAATTCGGCATGAGGGACCAAGATGCGTATTTGGAGGCATCTGTGGCGATGGCGAAGGGGGCGGATGTGTCAGGGAGTTGAAGGACGGGTTCCTTCAAGAAGAGGTGTTTCAGCCGGGTGAAGGCTGCGGTGCAAAGGGGGGACCATTCCCAAGGGGTGTCCTTCTTGGTTAGGTCGATGAGGGGGCGGGCGATGGAGGAGTAGTCCGGAATGAACCGGCGGTAGAAGTTGGCAAAGCCTAGGAATGATCGAACATCCTTGAGCTTTTCTGGGGTGGGCCAGGATGCAATCCCGTCGAGCTTGACAGGGTCCATGGTGAGTTGACCGGGTTTCACGATCATTCCAAGGTAGTCGACTTCGGTTACCCCGAAGCGGCATTTCTCGAGTTTGAGATGCAAGTCGAGTTCTTGCATGCGTTGAAGAATGCGACGGGTACGTTCGTCGTGGAGTTCTTGGGTGGGGGAGTAGATGAGGAGGTCGTCCATGTAGACGACGAGCCAACCTTCGGCAATCATGTCTCGGAATGAGTCGTTCATGAACCGCTGAAAGGTTGCTGGGGAGTTGGTCAGTCCGAAGAACATGACCGTAGGTTCAAAGAGGCCTTTGTGAGTGATGAAGGCGGCCTTCCATTGATGTCCGTCTTTGATTCGGACATTGTTGTAACCCCATCGGACGTCGAACTTAGTGAAAAGCTTAGCGTCCTTGAGTTTATCGACGAGATCTGAGATGAGGGGGAGGGGGTAGGTGTCCCGAACGGTGTGTTCGTTCAGGTATCGGTAGTCTTGGCAGGGGCGGAGACCGCCATCCTTCTTTTTGACGAAGAAGAACGGGGAGGCTTGGGGGGATTTGGAGGGGCGGATTTTCCCAGCCGTGAGATTCTCTTCGATGAACGCTTTAGTGGCTTGTCATTCATCGGGGGATAGGGGATATACTTTCCCGATCTTGGGAGTGAAAGAGGTGTTGAGGTTGATCTCGTGATCATAGGGGCGAGAGGGGGGAACGTGTTCGGTGGCCTCTTTGGAAAAGACCGAGGCGTAGTCGGAGAATTGGGGGGGTAGAACCTGTTTGGGCTTGGTCTTCTCGGCGTTGGCAGCGAGTTCTGTGGAGGTGTTGATCTTGCCAATGAGGTTGGCAGGTCCAGAGATGACGAAGCGAGAGTCCCCGCGAAAGACTCTGTTTACGGTGGCAAAGGGGATGGGGACGGTGTTGAATTCCTCGATGGACTCGTCCTTGAGGAAGCTGGGGAGGTGGCGGTGATCCGGGAAGACGTTGACATGCCGGATTTCGGGGAGGTCGTTGGGGAGTAAGGAACGGAAGTAGGAGTCGTGCCGTCTCGAATCGGCCGAGTGGAGGGAGTGAAGGAGTTTCGACTGGTCTGTGGATTCGGCGATGGAGATGGTTTGGTTGGACCAGTCGATGGAGGGGTTGGTGGCTTTGAGCCAGGGGAGTCTGAGGATGACATTGGTCGTCCCGCAGTTCATGACATAGAAGGTCACTTTATGTGCAAGTCCTTCAATGTGGATAAAAAGTTCCGTGGAGAATTTGACTCCTCCTTGGACAGTGGGATCTTGGGTGACGCTGCGGACGTTGAGGGGGCGGGGGAGACAGGTGGTGGGGAGTTTGTGCTTTCGCACGAAGTCCCAATCGATGCAGGAGATGTCAGCTCCGGAGTCGATTAGGGCGGTGGTGTCGACGACTTTGAACGTATGTGAAGGGACAATGAGTTGAATGGGGAGTTTCATTGTTCCAGGTACGGTAGATACTTTTACATGTGTACGTTTGGGGGAGGGGGAGGAGGAACCTTGCGTCGAACGAGGTCCTCTGTTTAAAAACCCGGGGGGGTAGTGGTTTTGTTTACCCCGAGCATCGAGTCATCTTCTTCTGTGACTTCTTCGATGCGGGAGGTGCGAGGGGTAGGGGGGGAGGTGTAGGTGGGGCAGGCCTTGGAGTTGTGGCCTTTTCTTCGGCAGCGTAGGCAACGGCCTTCTTTGAAGCAGCGTTGTCGCTCTTCATTGGTGAGTTTGGGGGGGCGGGGAGTGGTGACTGCGTCAACGTCCATGGCGTTGGGGTCTTTGGGGCGAGGGGTGGGGTTTGAGTAGGACCGATACTCGGTCTTTGGATTTTTGCCGGAGATGGCCTGGGCGCGTTCCCATTGGGTTTGGGAATGTACGGCTTTTGTCGTACCAGGAGTCGATGGTGGTGGGGGGAGTGTCCATAGTGAAGATTCGCTTCATGAGGGGGGCGGGGATGCCATTGGCAAAGAAATTGATGAGGACGTTCTCATCCTTGATGCCAGAGTTGGCGACGTGGTTGCGGAAGTCCGCGATGTAGATGTTGAGGGCGGTGGCGAGGGGTTGGCCTTTTGAGGCCGTGCAGTGGTGGGTGGACAGCCAGTGGATGGTGTTGTCCGAGACGTTGTGTCATTCAAAGGAGACTTTGAACGCTTTGGTGAACTCGTCGAGAGTTCCGAAGGTGGTGGCTTCAATAGCCTTTCGCCGATAGGTGTTGGCCCAGGTGAGTGCTGACCCTTTCTTCATAAAAGAGAGGGCGTAGGCGACCTTCTTCTGGTCGGTGTTGTAGACCTCCCCATTAATGATGAGGTAGGCCATGACTGAGTAGTACCAGGGCATGGCACGCTCGTAGGATCCATCGAAGTCTTCGGGGACTCCGAGGCGAAGTTCGGTGGGTTTCACTGATGATGGGGTGGGGGTGGAGTGGGACATGGGTGGGGGTGGGGCGAAGGGGTTCGATCTACTGATCGGCGTGGGTGATGGGGGTGTGGGGGCTCGTGGGATCACCAACGAGGACGAGAGGGCATGGGCTAGGGTAAGATCTTCGTGATCTTTAGTGGATACGACGATGTCGTCGTCAGTGGGTACCTCTTCTTGCGAGGCCGAGGAGTGTTCCGAGGGGGACGGAGAGGGTTCGCGATAGCGACGAGGGCCTAGAGAGGGTCTAGGGTTTGAGGGGCGATAGGGATGAATGGTGGGCTAAGGCGAGGCTTGCCCAGTGAAGAGGAAGTTAGACCTTTTGTTACGCTCAGGCGTAGACCCAAGTGACGAGGGACGAGGGGGCGTTAACGTCGCTATTCAGCTGACGTGGCAAGGGTTGATAGACGGGCGATCCGCTATCCTCAGCCTCAACGGTATGTCGTGAGCTGTTGACCTGGTCAACGTATGTTGTGACGCAGGGACGAAGGAATCGCTATGGAGGAGCGACGACAAGGGGGACGAGAGGAACACCTTCTTGGTAGCAAGGCGAGAACAAGGGGGCCCGAGAGGAATCGATGAGCAAGGTAGATTCGGGTAGGTCTAACTTGGGGAATACATCGAGGGTATCAAAGGGTTTATATAGGCGAGTCAAGAGAGAATAAAGCGGAGCGTAAAAGGGGTGACTTGACTATAGAATGCGATAGAATCACGAAGAAGGGGAGTGAGTCAGAGATAACGGTATCAGTACAACTGCGGATACTGCGGATGAGTCACGCTAAATAGGTAAGCGATGATAAGGAAAAGGAAGAGTAATAGAGTGGCTCAAGCGGGACTCGAACAGCGAGAGCAATGTCTATAGGGAAACTAGAGTGAGAGCGAAGGGAAAAGAGTAGGGGTATAAGTGGATCGTAACAACAAGTAGAAGGGCATGGAATGCTGAAGAATATGAGTCAACATGTGATATGGATGATGAATGAAGTCACATGTGAGTGTAGATATGAGTAAGGTGAAAAGAGTCATGACATTACCCCCCCTCTAAGGACTGATGTCCTCAGCGGTGATAGATACAGTAAGTGTTCTTGCAGAAACAAGCATGTAAATGTGAATGAGGTACCTCTTTACATGAAGGTTGTGAAAGCATTGGAGGTGGCAGGATCTTGAAGAGGGAATCATCAAGATGTTTGAAAGACTTCCTGAACTTGAGAAACTTGGAGTCAGTGAATGTGAGAGATGTGCCAGAACAGGGGGAACAGGTGCATGGTTCATCATGGGGGAAATCAATCTGACATAAGCTGGGTGCGAGGGGTGTAGGTGTTAAGACTGTGGACAGGAGGTCCGGAACAGCTCTGGGTAACTCCGGAGTTGTTGGTCATAATGGGACTTCAGCTTCAGTGACTCAGAGCGGAGCACTGCACCCTTGTCGAGACTTTCAAGGTATCCCAGATTTTGAAGGATCAGAGATGAAGGAGATCAAGATGAAAGTGGAGTAGAACTGAGGGTGTCTAATTCGATAACTAGCTGGAGTACATAGTACAGAGGAAAGGAGTTTATATACAGAGTTGGTGCACCGCTGAAGGGCTGTGACCAGAATGGAAACTAAACTAGAGCGAAGAAATGTAATATGGTTAAGGGTGATGTACCTAGCTGGAGCTGTGTACACAGGAATTCAGAGGTAACTAAATAGCAAGGCTAAGACTAAAGGAGAACAAGGGGATACGTAAGTAGAATTGTACAAAAATCAGAGAAGGAGAAGAATAGGTCTGGAGAACCAGAGGGGCGAGATGCACGAGAGAGCGCCGGAGTTCGTAAGAGGAATCCTGGAGGAGGGTCCAGAGGGTCAGAGGTGAGGGTTAGGGTTGGGATATGACAGTAGGTTTGATTTGACGAATTTTCATTATCTTCATGGGGCAAGCAGCTGCGGGATGTTTTCTATGGAATGCTTTGATGGCTTCTTGTGTGTGAGTCAACTCCGATGATTTGATCCATTTGTCTTCTTCAGATGGAAAGCCTTTCCAGTGGATCAAATATTCTACAGATCCCTGATGATCATGGGAATCGAGAATTGATTTGACTTCTTGTTCAGGCTTATCGTCAATCAAGTCTGGAGGAGGAGGGGTGGGTAAGGATTGCAATGGGAATTCGCTGGAGTGATAGGGATAGAGTAGTGACTTGTGGAATACTGGATGGATGGAACACCATCCATGAGGGAGTTGGAGTTATATGAAGCAACACCAACTTTCGAGAGGACCTTGAAAGGACCATATTGTTTGTGGTCAAGTTTCTTAGTTGGACATTCGGTATGAATATGGGAGGCTTCAAGTAGTACCAAATCATTTAGTTTGTATTCCACAGGGGGATGCACAGAGCGGTCGTAGAACTTTTTCATGTCATCATTAGCAAGAGCTAGTGCTTCTTGTGACTACTTTCATAAGGCAGTCATATTGGCGGCGAAGTCAGCAGCTGTTTCATTGTGGATTGTTCAACAGGAGTGTCTGATGACATGAGGTTCATGTCCATAGTTGAGCATGAAGGGAGATTGACATGTGATGACACAAGGGGTGTTATTGTGAGTAAACTTGGCAATGGGAAGCCAGTCAGTCCAGTCCATTTGACAATGGTTAACATAGATGCAGAGGTACTGTTTGACCCATGTATTATATCATTCAGTTTGACCATTGATCTGCGGGTGGAAGGCAGTGGACGGATTGGGCTTGATTGTGAGTAGTTTGTAAAATTTGGTCATGAAAGATAACATGAACTGGGTTCCTTGATCAGAGATGACTTTCTTCAGGAGACCATGCAACTTGAAGATCTCTTCGCAAAGGATGGTAGCAACTCCTTTGGATGTGATGGTTTGGTTTACAGCAAAGAGTTGAATCATTTTGGTGAAACGATTGACGATGATGAGGATAGAGTCTTTGCCTTTAGATTCAGGAAGAGGTGTGATTAAGTCCAGCAAGATATGTTCCCATGGTAATGAGGGAATCACGTTGGGTGAAAGTGGAGTGTGATGCAGCTGGTTAAGGGCCTTGGACTTTTGACAAGCATCACATCCTTTGATGTACCTCTTGATATCTTTGGCAGACGTGGGCCAGTAAAACTGTTCTTGAATTTTTCGAGTGGTTGCACAGATCCTGGGGTATTCTGCTGTTCTGTGGGAATGGTAAAAGGATAAAATGTCGTCACAAAGGGTGTCCGACTTAGGTATGTATAAAGTGTCTTTAAAGTATAGTAGGTTATCACAAATAGTGAAATGTGGGTCTTTCTGAGAAAGTGCTCAATCAACTTTTGAATCATGGACGTGTTGTAGTGAAGAAATGTGATTGTTGAAGGAAACTGATGTCAGAGTATCTTGTTCGGCTACATGCATTGCCATTAGCATACGCATATCAATAGTGTTTGTAGGTAAGGAGCAGACAGATGAAATAGGAATGTCTATGCTTTCATAAGAGGAAAGTTCATTAGTATTGAGAGAAAAGATGGACATTGCAGCATTCTCCACAGCCTGTGATGGTAGAGAAGGAGTAAAAAGATGTGAGGGAAAAATGGTGACACCTTTGTTGTCATTACTCACCCCCTCTTCAAAATCTGACCTTTGGGACAGAGGATCTGCAGGGTTCGTTTTGCCAGAGTGGTAAACAATAGAGTAGTGGAACTCCTGCATGATTTGATTCCATCTGGCTTGTCAGTGAGAAAGGTCTTGGGGGATCCTATAGTAGGTGAGGTTCTGATGATCAGTCAGAATTTCAAATGGGATATGGGTGTCAAGGAGGAAGTGTCACCAAGTGGTAACAGCTTCGATGATGGCAGTGAATTCTAGATCAGCGGTGTGGTAGTTGCGTTCAGTGTCTGAGAGGGAGTGTGATAGGTAAGCAACAGGATGCCATTTTCCATTCTGGAATTGTGAGAAAATGGTGCCAAGACCGATACCTGAGCCATCAGTTTCGATGCAGAAAGGATCGTGATCAGTGGCGAGAGAGAGGATGGGTGCCGTGATGAGAGCATCATGGAGAAGGTCGAATGACTGTTGACAAGTGTCTGTCCAGATGAAGTTGGTTTTATTGCTGGTAAGAGCATTGAGAGGTCAAGCCTTTTGAGTGAAGTTTTGGATGAATCAGCAGGAGAAATTGAGGAATCCTGTTACAATCCACTTATACCCCTACTCTTTTCCCTTCGCTCTTACTCTAGTTTCCCTATAGACATTGCTCTCACTGTTCGAGTCCCACTTGAGCCACTCTATTACTCTTCCTTTTTCTTATCATCGCTTACCTATTTAGCGTGACTCATCCGCAGTATCCGCAGTTGTACTGATACCGTTATCTCTGACTCACTCCCCTTCTTCGCGATTCTATCGCATTCTATAGTCGAGTCGCCCCTTTTACGCTCCGCTTTATTCTCTCTTGACTTGCCTATATAAACCCTTTGATACCCTCGATGTATTCCCCAAGTTAGACCTACCCGAATCTACCTTGCTCATCGATTCCTCTCAGGCCTCCTTGTCCTCGCCTTGCTACCAAGAAGGTGTTCCTCTCATCCCCCTCGTCGTCGCTCCTCCATAGCGACTCCTTCGTCCCTGCGTCACAACATACGTTGACCAGGTCAACAGCTCACGACATACCGTTGAGGCTGAGGATAGCGGATCGCCCGTCTATCAACCCTTGCCACATCAGCTGAATAGCGACGTTAACGTCCCCTCGTCCCTCGTCACTCGGATCTACGCCTGAGCGTAACAAATCCCAGAAAGGAGTGAACTTTGGTGCATGACTTGGGTACTGGCCAGGTTTTGATGGCATCGACCTTGGTTGGATTGGTGGTGATATGATCATTGGAAACGATAAGGCCGAGGTATTCAGTGGTCATGGTTTCAAAGTTGCACTTGGTGTGCTTCAGGGATAAGTGGTTGTCACATAAGATTTGTAAAACTTCTTGAATGATGCGATGATGTTCATTGAGAGTGTGGGTGAAAATGAGTATGTCATCCATGTATATGATGACCACACCACAATTAATCAAATTGTGGAGAATGTGATTCATCATAGTCTGGAATGTGGCAGGGGAATTTGTGAGACTGAAGAACATGACAAGGGGTTCAAAGAGTCCCCGGTTGGTGTGGAAGGCGGCCTTCCATTCATCACCATCTTTCATGCAGACATTGTTATAATCCCAACAAATATCCATCTTTGAGAAGTACTTGGCATTACGTAACTTCTGTGTGATCTCTTCGATGAGTGGAAGAGGATAGCAGTTTTTGATGGTAATATTGTTGAGTTTACAATAGTCCTGAATGGGGTGAAGCTTGCCATCCTTCTTTTTGATGAAGAAGAAAGGTGAGGCAAACAGCGACTTGGAAGGTCAGATACGACTGGTGGATAGATTTTCTTTGAGGAAGGCGTCAAGTTCATCTTGCTCTTTAAGGAAGAGTGGGTAGGTTTTGCAGTCAACCTTATGGGTGCCATCCTTGAGTTTGATAGCATGGTCCCAGAGGCAGCGGGGCAATAGTTCATCAAAGTTTTCCTTGGTGAAGACATTCTTGAAGTTGTGATATTGTTTGGGTACAACGTCTTCGAAGGTTGCTTCTTGTTTTGACGCATTAACCTTGGCAGCTAGGTCAGTTGTGAGAGTGAGGATATATTTGGTATCAATGGAGAAGATGCGGTCTTCCTGATCAAGAAGATCTGTGTCCATGAGGATGGGATCAGGGAACGAGAGCATCTTTGTTGTTCAATCAATGAGTGAGTTATATTGCCATAACCAGTTAAATCCTAGGAATACTGCATGGGAGTTGAGGTTGGTGATTGACAGCGGGACTGAAGAGGTGTGATTCTGGACAAGGACCTCTACATCAGTGTAATGGAAGATTGCTCCCACTGTGTTTGCAGTTCCATCAGTGTTATAGACTGGAATGGCACAGAGAAGGGGTTTTGTGTAGAGTTTGTGCTTTTCGACAAACTGAGTGTCAATGGCTGAGGCCATGCATCCAGAGTTGATTAAGGCAGATGTATGAATGATTTCTTCAGCAGGAGTTTTAAGTTCAATGGGGATTTCCATGGCATTGGGTAAAGATTTTCAACCAGTGACGTAACGGGGTTTGTGTTGGAGTTCAAGTAGCATGAACTTGGCAGCATCATGTGATGCATTTCGGAGATCCGCAATTAGCTCAGCATTGACTTCCAATTGATGGGTTTTGTGAACGAAAGCCTGAAGGTGTTTTTCAAGGTGATTGTCAGGTGTTAGATTGGCAATTTGTTTGATCCATGAACAGGACCAAGGTTGAACAGTTTCCATCCAAGAGCAGTCATACTTTGTGAGTATGTGAATTTTGCGCTCTGGGGAGGATTCACTTGTTGGGGTACTAATAACACTCTTTTGTTGTCTTTTGATCGCATATCCCCCAGACAGGATAGAGGCTGCAATGCACAGGAGGTGTAAAGGTGCATTTGGCTGTTGCTTAGCCAACAACTCTGGAGTATGTTCGATATGTGACTCGTTAACTGGTGGTGAGGAAGGGATTGATGACAACTTATCAGAGATCTGGTCAATGGATAAAATAGAAAATCAGTTAGTGAATTGCATTTGTGGGGAATTAAGCACAGATTTCAGCTCTGCCATGCTTTGTGATTTAGAGTCACCCCACGCTGAATTGTCGAAATACAAAGTCTGATTTCTAATCATATGAAGCATACCTTGGGATGAGCATGATCTCATTTGCTGTCCCCTTGGGTAAAATCCTGAATTATTTGTATGGCATTTCTAACTCTTCTAAAGTGGAGTATTCAACTTCAACTCCACGAATACTCATCTTTTTGAGGGATTTGGTGGATTTTTTGTGGGTGGCACATGGCCAGGGTGAAACTTTGTTTTCCTTTGCACACTGGAAGCATTCTCCAGCAACTTTGGCTTTGGATATATCCATTGGTGCTCCTTGGCCTCCTCAGGTTCCAGTGATAGCAGGTGTAGCTGTATTGAAATTGACAAGATGTCGAGTGGGATTGGATACCT
This sequence comes from Austroboletus novae-zelandiae, assembly GCA_038090275.1. Taxonomy (NCBI): domain Eukaryota; kingdom Fungi; phylum Basidiomycota; class Agaricomycetes; order Boletales; family Boletaceae; genus Austroboletus; species Austroboletus novae-zelandiae. Next base: position 9,445 of record JBBPML010000345.1, on the reverse strand, counting down.
TTGGTTTGGTGAGTAGACTCTTTGAACAAGCTGCTTGTTCTTTCAAGAGCTGGGCCATAGCACTGAGTTTGAGGCACTGCTTCTCATAGTCATTGAGGTAATGGGTAGTAAGGTCCATAGAGGACAACTTGATTTTTTGACGAGTTGGATGTTGGCATTTTTACAGATGAGGGAGACAAGACATTGTCCATCTTTCTTCACATTCCACTGTGCGCAGATGGCCAGGGTTTGTTGCTTGATCATGAAGTCGTTGAAAGACAGGCTTCCTTGTTTGAGTTCTTCTAACTCGGCCTTGGCTTGTACGACAAGGTAGATAGATTTGAAATGGATATTGAGGATGTCGGTGACAAATTGGTCAAAGTTGAAATAATTGTCTTCGTGATTGGTATCAGCAGCAAGGGTCACAAATTTCTCAGCAGGACCCTCTTTGCAAAAATCATAGAACAACAATATTGACTTGTATGCAGTGGGGATGTGGCAAAAGCCTTTGAGATAAAGTTTGAATTTCATCATCCATGAGAGATACTTTTCTGGATTGCTGTCGAAATTTGGGGGTTCTTGAATGAATGATTTTCCTAGGCCACATGGTTTGTCGTCATTGTCATCTCGATGCAACTTGTATTTAGGCTTGGGAGTGGGTGGGGTTGGAATATTGGGTATGGTAGGAGGCGTTGCGAAGCTAAGTCTGTGTATTGTAATGTGCGCTTGATACTTGGCGTACTGTGTGGCAAATTCTTCCATAGTTGTTGCTTGTGCAAATATGAGGAGACTGGAGGCAATGATTCCTGAGGTGGACATTGTTGGTGAAGGCGCGATGCCTGCAGTTGACAAAGTTCTAGAGATGACAGGAGCTGGGTAAGGAGCAGTAATTGGTGTAGCTCTGTCGAGGGATCCCAGATGTAGTGGTCATCTGAGAACTGGGCACAATGTGCATTTGGAAGAAATTTTGTTTTGTTGGGGCACGGTCCTTTGATGCGCATGAAGTTGGAGGGAGTGCTAGAGGGGGAAAAACTCAATGTTCTTTGGCACAGATGACTTCCTGTGGATGAATGTTTTGATCAGTGAAAAAAGCAGTGTCGATTCTGCCTCCTAGGCTAACCCAGGAGCAGAGTTCACAGTAAGGAAGATGCAAGAACTGAGTGAGGGAAATACTCACCCTTTGTCTCTGAGGTTACTGAGGGGACTTGAAGGCAGTAGAGTAGGAGTAGTCCAAGTGAAGACTGTATTGCTGACTCTGGGGATTTATCCTCCAGAAGTCTGGGGTTTATATATGTACAGGATATGTGCACAGACCATATACATATTGCCTAATCTAGAGGGGTGACGCATACACTAGATAAGAGAGATAAAGGCTATTGGTGGGATCAATAGCTATCAGTCAGCATGAGTCAGATATGAGTCATTAGACTGAGTCATCCGCAGTCATCATGAGTAATCTATGATAAGCGGATCATATCCTATTGGTTGATAGGATTATCTGTCATTTGTGATGACACAAGATAACAGATAACAAGATAAGAGTATTCTGGAGTGTTCCAGACTCTTATGACATCATAGATAAGAGATAAGATGATTCTAGATCAATCTCAGATCTCTATCTTTGATAAGACGACTCTAGACTGTGTCCAGACTTGTTCTGTGTCTTAAGAAGCATGTGATCATCCATGTGATCAAGTCACATGTATCTGATGTCATGTGATAAGGTTCACATGAACACGTGATCACTTTTCTTTCAACAATCAGCTCTGCAGCATACTTGGGCGGGCTGGAATCGGAGTTCTTTGAATGCTGCCTGCGGGGTTTGACCAGTGCGAGGGTGGATGTAGACCTTGAGGAAAGGATTATGCTTAGCTTGTAAAGCATTCTTCTTCCTAGTGATTACAGCGTGAATAGTGCAGTAGTGTCGGGGGTGGGGATGAGGATCAGAGCTCTTTGTGGTGCACCCACACTCTTCACAACAACAGTGAGTAGGTGGAGACAGAGAGTTGGTAATGGTGGTTTAGGGTACTGGTGAACCACACCAGTTATGCATAATTGGTGATCTGGGTCTCAAAGCTCAAGGGCGAGATTGGAGTTAGTGGGGGTAAGGAGGGCTTGAATGTGTGACAGGACTTCCTCTTCATCTTCTTCGATCGCTTCGCAGGTCCGAGGTTACGGAGAAGGTGCACCTTGACACCACTTCTATAATGGCCTCCCAGACCAGATCAAGGACGAGATCTCCTGCGTTGGTAAGCCACCCACGCTCACCACCCTTCGCCATCTCGCACAGTCTATCGATGTGTGATATTGGGAACAAAAATCAGAGATTTTGCACCAACAAAAGAACTCCGGCTCTCAGAAGCCCTCCTCCGACACTAAGATGTCCTCCGACAACAAGTCCGGCGGCCAGAAAAACAACAACTTCAAAGGCAAGGCTGCTGCCACTTTCTCCGCATCAAATTCCTCCGGCACTGCTAGTGCCTCCACTCTCCCCTCGAAACCCGATCTCTCTTCGAAGCTCAGCAAAGATGGTAAGCTAACTGCTGCCGAATGAAAATGCTGCTTCAACAATAAGCTCTGCATGTTCTGTGGGCAAGGCGGACATGTTGTGAAGGATTGTCCCCAGTCAACCTCCCGGGCATCCAAAGTACATGCCGCTAAGCCAACTCTGGAAGCCAACCTGGAGGCCTCTTCTGAGGCGAAAAAATAGAGCACGACCTCCGATGCTCCACACAGCCAGATGGTCGTATTGACACCATATATGCACCCAAGGAGATCCACCTCAATGCATCCGCTCTCTCTGATCCCCGATCACTTATGCCCTCCATATCTTTAGTTGCCTATGACATCACTTCTTTCCCCATGCTTGTAGATTCTGGATCGTCTGATTGTTTTATAGATACTTCTTTTGTGAATAAGCATAAACTATCCACCTATACGGTCCCCCTGCTCCTTCTTCAACTCTTCAATGGCACATCAAATTCCACCATAACCCAAGCTCTCGACCTCTCTGTTCTCTTTCCGACTGGTGATATCACTCCGACGACATTTTATGTCACTCTGCTAAATGGCTCCTGCTCCTTAGTTCTAGGACACAACTGGCTCACCTGCTTCAATCTGTTGATTGACTGGGTCTCAAGCAGTATCTCTTTCCACCCTACTCAGCAGTCCAGTTTAGCCCCTCCGAGCTCACCCCCGACACCTGAGGCTCCTTCGCCTCCGGTTGTTTCCCCCACCGATACACCGCGCTTCTCCGAGTGAAAGGCTCCCCCCATCACGCTTATCAACGCTCTGATGTTTGCTTTGGCATGCCACCTTCAAGGCTCAGTACAATTCAGTATGCAAATTTGCCCCCGAGAAGGTGACCCCCAAGCCGCAGCTACCCAACCTCCTGAAAAGATCGACCTCTCCAGAGTTCCTCCGGAGTATCATGACTTCTCTGATGTGTTCAGCAAGCGAAGGGCTGACACACTTCCCCCTCATTGCGAACACAATCTTAAGATCGATTTAGAAGAAGGTACCTTGCCTCCCATTGGCACCACCTACTCCCTTTCACCCTCCGAGCTTGAGTTCCTCTGTGCTTTCCTAGACGAACACCTTTCTATTGGATTCATCCGACCCTCCTCTTCAGCCCATGCAGCTCTGGTCCTCTTCATCTGCAAGAAGGATGGTTCACTCCGTCTTTGCGTCGACTTCAGAGGACTGAACAAGATCACAAAAAAGGACCGCTACCCCCTTTCTCACATCTCCAACCTCCTTGATGCTCCTAGCCATGCAAAAATCTATTCCAAGATTGATCTCCAGCACGCGTACCACCTGGTCTGTGTCGCTGCAGGTGATGAATGGAAGACAGCTTTTCGAATGCAGTACAGATCCAATGAATGGCTTGTCATGCCATTCAGTCTCACAAACGCCCCGGATTCTCATTTTCTCCGAAGACATGGCCTCCCACAAGGAGCATGTCAAGGAGGTTCTCTGACACCTCCAGAAGCATGGCTTGTATGCCAAATCCAAAAAATGTGAGTTTCATATGGACTCCACCAAGTACCTCGGTTACCGGATGTTCCCCTCCGGCCTTACTATGTCTCCGGACAAGGTCCAGTCTATCCTCGACTGGCCCAAACCCCGGAAGGTCAAGGATGTCCAGTTATAGTTATTTTTGGGCTTTGCCAACTTCTACTGGCATTTTATCCACAACTACTCTGACATAGTCATTCCCCTAACCCGCCTCACATGCAAAGGTATTCCCTGGCAGTTTTCAGATGCCTGTCACTCTGCTTTTCAAGCGCTCAAGAACACTTTCATCTCCACTCCTGTCCTCACCCACTGGGCTCCTGATGCTCCTATCATCATCGAGACCGACACCTCTGACTATGCTATCGCTGGCATTCTCTGCATAAAATGCCCGGATGACGAAATCCGGCCAGTGGCTTATTACTCTCGCATGATGACTTCTCCAGAGCTCAACTACAACACCCATGACAAGAAGCTTCTAGCTATTCATGAAGTGTTCCATTCCTGGTGACATTATCTTGAAGGCTCCAGTACTCTGGTTGATTTGGTCACCGACCATAAAAACCTGGAATACTTTTCCCCAACCAAGCTCCTGACCAGGCGGCAAGCTCACTGGTTGAAGTACCTTTCCCAATTCAACATGGTGATCTGGTTTCGACCTGGCCGCCTTGGCAAGAAACCTGATGCCCTCACTAGATGCTGGGACGTCTATCCCAAAGAGGGGAATAAGGACTACACTCATGTCAACCTCCACAATTTCCGACCAGTATTCACTCAAGAGCAACTCACTGCATCCCTATGGGCTACCTACTTGGCTTACCCAGTCCTCTGGGCTGGCATGCTCTTCGATCTCGAGAAGCTCCATAGTGATATCCTCTCCGGTCTTCCCTTCAACTCCCTTGCCGCACTCCACATGTCCCCTTCCATCTCTACCACCGACTCTCACTGGACCGTAGACTCCAATGGCTACCTTTGTCTCGATGGCCACATGTACATGCCAGACATCGATGACCTTTGCCTACGAGTCCTCCGGTTCAAACATGACCACCCCATCTCCGGCCACTTCGGCCAAAATCACACCCTCGAACTAATTCGCTGCGAATACACCTGGCCAGGAATCTGGACATTCGCCAAAGAATACATCTCCTCCTGTACAGCCTGCTCCCATGTGAAAGTTCTGAGACACAAGCCTTATGGGCTACTTAAACAACTCCCCATCCCCGAGAAACCATGGAACTCCATCTCCATGGATTTCATCGAACAACTCCCAGTCTCCTCTGGTCATACAGCCATCCTTGTCATTGTGGACTGACTCTCCAAACAATGCATATTCATCCCGACCAATGACAAGGTGACATCTCCGGAGTTGGCCAAACTATTCCTCCTGCACATGTTCTCCAAGCATGGCATCCCTCCCACATTACCTCTGACAGAGGCTCCAAATTTGTATCACACTTCTTCCGTTTTCTAGGCAAAGTGTTGGACATCAAACTCCATTTCACCTCCAGTTATCACCCCAAAGGCGATGGACAAACAGAGTGAATGAACCAGACCCTGAAGCAATACCTCCAGATTTATTGTAACTACCAACAGGACAACTGGTCCGAACTCCTGCCCCTCGCAGAGTTCTCTTACAATAATGCTCTGAATGCTACCACCGGTGTCTCTCCCTTCTTCGCTAACAAGGGTTACCACCCCAACATTGCTGTCCATCCCGAGCGTGATTTCACCTCCGCTAGAGCCAGAGAATATTCAGTAGACCTCAAGTCCCTCCACCAATTCCTCTGTGAGGAAATAGCTGCAGCTCAAAAGCAATACCAAGGACTGGCTGATGCTAAGCAAACTCCTGCTCCAGATTTTAAAGTCGGAGACCAGGTTTTTGTGAAAGCTAAATACTTCAATTCAACTCGCCCATCTAAAAAGCTCTCTGAGAAGAATTTAGGTCCATATCCTGTTATTGCTCAAGCTGGCTCCCTTTCCTTCACACTCCAACTCCCCAACTCAATGAAGTCCATTCATCCGGTCTTCTATATCTCTCAGTTAGAACCTGCAGTCCCAAACACTATCCCCAACCACATACAACCTCCTCCACCTCTGGTCGAGGTTGATGGTGAACCTGAGTTCGAGATCTCCGAAATCCTCAACTCCAAAGTGTACTGCTGGCGAAAACATTGCAAAATCCTTTACCTAGTCCAATGGTCCAGTTATGAAGATACCGACAAAGAAACTTCTTGGTTGCTGGCAACAGAGTTAGATCACACATCTGAACTCATTGCCAACTTCCATCTCCAGTATCCAGATAAGCCTGGACCTCACATCTCCTGATTTGAATCTCTCCTACTTACAACTTTCTCCATTTTTCTTAGTTCACTCTGATATGTACCTATGTTTTCTTTTACCTCCATTTACTTAACTCCTCTCCAATTTCCTCCAATTCATTTCCTTTTATTACATAGAAGAAAAAAAAAAAAGAGACAAAAGAAAAGAATACAAGAAAAAAGAAAAAGAAAAATTATAGTACAAGTCCATCTCTGGCCTTATTGGCCAGTTTCTTCCTCCTTCGCTGCCTCTGCAGCTTCCTCCACCAACTCCAGTAGCTCATCTGCCACCAGAGGTTCTTCCTCATCCTCTTCTTCATCCCACTCTTCTGCCTCCTGATCCATCTTCTCCCATTGCATGGCGATCAAATCTTGTTGATTCACCATCATCGTGTCCATCGTCTTCGCCATCTCTTTCAGCAGAGCTGTCTGCTCTGATGCTCTCCTGGAGTTTTGGCACTGTGCTGTCGCCATCTCCCTTACCACCTCAGCAAGCACCTGAACTGCCTCTGCCAACTCCTTGACTCCCTCCATTTCCCCAGACTGCCTCGACAGTCCTGCCTCCAGCCCATTTTCCTGGGCCTTCTTCTTCAGCCTTGGTACCTCGGCATTGTTCTTGCGCTTCTTTGGTGCCAGTCCCTCAATCACCTCGACCTCGTTGTCATCTCCAACAGAAGACCCCGGCCATGCACACCACATTTTGATCGCAATGCAGGTCGCGCACGACGTTGCCTTCTTCCCTGCTGCCAAGATGCATTTGATGTTGATGTGCCTGCAGCAGAGGCAGGCATCTGGCACATGTTGGACCATGTCCTCCAGCCAGAACGCCCTTGCCTTGCCTTTGGCTTTTTGCCTGGGCGTCAGCTTGGGCTCCTCCTGTCTACTTGTTAGCCCATTCCAGATGATCTCCAGTGTACTCACCTCCTCCTCCTTGTCTACCACCTCCAACGTTTTCTTCACACATTGCTCCGTGGCAATCTCCTCTGCCTGGTGCCTTGCCTTCTCCTCTTCGCGTCTCTTGCACTCAGCTTCCTCTGCCTCATGCCACACTCACTCCTCCTCCTCCCTCCGGGCATGCTCCTCAGCCTTGTGCCACTCTCTCTCCTCTGCCTCGCATCGTTTCTTCTTGCACACCCTCTGGTGATGCTCCGAGTATTTGGCCTCACTGAGCATCTCGTCGTCGCCGTTGTGCTCTTCGAGCTGCATGTCCAACCATTTGCTGATGTCAGTGTTGAGGGTAAAAATGGTGGTTGCTGGGTAAGACATGGTAGTGGATGAAGAAAAAGCCACACAGGATCCCACAGCTTATATGCTAATGTATTCTGGACTCCGATCCCACCGCTTAGACCTTCTTCACCCCGACCATTTCCTTCCGTCACACTTTCACATCTCACACATCACATCCAAACACGTTATCTCCCATGGCCTTCAGGGGTTCAGGCCTAAGAGGGGGATACTGTCATATCCCAGATTTTCACCAAGTCTCCTCCGGTCCTCTGGTCGTATCCCCTCTGGTGATATACTTTCAGACCTCTGGTATATCCTGTTTCTATTCCCTCTTTTTTGTTGTACATTAAATCTTACAATACATTCCTGTTCTTCTCCTCTTAGTTAGACTCCATTCTGACATGCAGTGCTCAGGGTAAGGAGCACAGCTCTGGCTGTGCGACTAACCGGCACTGCACCAGAACTTCAGTACCTCCATCCTCCGAATCTTACCTTACTCTATTCAGACTTCTTTCCTCCATATATAAACTCCTGTACTGTGTTAGTATACCTCAGTTCGAATATCACATTAGTCTCCACACCTCCCATCTCCACCATTGATCTCTCATTGGTGTTCTCGCACTTGAGTCTTGATGACTCACCTCTGACCCTCTGACCCTCTGACCCCTTGCTCCATCCCTCTTGCAAATTAAGGACTCTGGACTTGGATAAGGGCGCACCACATAAGGTGAAGCCAAAGTCCTTGCCCCAGTACACCTCTGACATTCCGGAGATAAGTACCCGGACCTCCGTGGAACTGGACTTAACAGAATGTAGCAGATTTGATTTCTCCTAGATGCCAGTGTGAGACAATCTCAGCAGCGTGGACACGAAGGGGCTTGAGAAGGAAGGGAGAAGAAGGTGTTGGCGAGGCACAAGCATGTCTGTCATATGACTGGAGGCACAGGTGATGTTGAGAGTCAGGAGGGAAAGGAGGTAGGTGTCGGCAAGGTGCGAGTGAGTCCACAGTACAGCAGGAGGCGTTTGGTGACATCGAAAGAGGCAGGCAAGGTAAGAAAGGTGATCTTGAGTTTTATATCAGGACCAATGAAAAGGCCTTAGGTTACCCAGAAGGTTACTTGCCAAAGCAATGAATAAACTCAAGATGGGGAGTGTCCTATCAGTGGGAAACTTCTTATATACATGAGCTGATGGTCTGTGCACTAATCTATAGGGCAGGTCCAAGGACCATAAAAGGAAAGAATGAGTAGAAGGGCATGGAATGCCGAAGAATATGAGTCAACATGTGATATGGATGATGAATGAAGTCACATGTGAGCATAGGTATAAGTAAGGTGAAAAGAGTCATGACACTCCAGCTCACGGTCTCTTTTCACCCAGTGGCAGAGAATGGTGTTGAAGTAGGTATCACTCAGTGATATGTACAAGTCACTATATATTAGTAGGTACCTGTTGAAGTAGGTATCACTACAGTGGATATAAGTACATGTCCTGAAGACAGGATATAATGGGTCTTATCTCAGTGATATGTATGGGTCACTGAGGTGAGACAAAGCAGAGATAGCAGAATAAAAAAGAACATGATTATGTAATCTATGCAGTGCACAGTCACTGCATGGTAAACCTCCAACAAATGGCCTGCGGTCACTCCCTGAGGCTCATTCGATGATGTGGATGCCTCAACCTGGTGGTCCCTCGAAGCAGCCAGTTGTGGGTGCTGTTGCACAAGACAAGGCTGACTGGATCACTCTGACAGTCCAATGGCTGACAGAGCAGGCATAGGTGCAGGATGGCTACATGGAGTTCAAGCAAGGCCAGCATTGTGTACAAGCAAACACCAGTATTGTGGCAGTTTGCTGTCTGGTTTTTAGAGTGCTACAGCAAGACACCGGTGCATGAGTGCCCTT
>JBBPML010000344.1:0-26226 GCA_038090275.1 Austroboletus novae-zelandiae | reverse complement strand
CCTGGTCCTCCCCCGCTTCCCCTGTCCCCCTCATCGACAGGCTCTCCAGTCGACGCGCCCCAGTCAACCACCCCCCGCTCTCCTTCCCCACACACCCCTTCCCCCTCGACCAAGACCTGGTCGACGCCATGGCCTACCAGCTACGCCGCCTCCCCCTCTCCCGCGCCCTCTTAGACACCATGGAGCCAAACTCCACCTTTACTCACTTATATAAAACTTTCCTCACCATGTCGCGGATCCTCCTCACCACCTCCGCCCCCACCGCCTCTGCCGAGACCGCCGCCTACCGCTCCCACCTCTCCCATGTCCTCCGCACTCTGGAAACTCACATCATCCAGACAATGTACCAATGCGATATGCTGGCCTTCATCGCAGAGGTAGACTCCCACCTCCGTTACCCCTCCCCGTCCACCTTTGTCACCGCCCCAGAATCTCCCCCCATCTCAGCATCGTCCTCCCCCCTCAACGAGACCGAACTGCAGGTTCTCTCCCGCTTCGACCCCCCACGAGTCCCATCTCCCCGCCCCCATGCTACCCTCCAATGCTTTCACTGTCACACGGTCGGACACATTCGTATCAATTGTCCTCGATACCAGTGCAACAAGTGCAAGGAGTACGCTCCGGGCCATCAACAATTCTCTTGCCCCTCATGGCCTCGCCGCTCTCCCGTCCTTCCCCCCTCGTCCTCGTCCGGATCCTCCTCTCAGGGATCCTATCACCCTGCCCCACGCCGTCTCCACTTCCCTCGAGCTCGACGCTCTCCCGTCGCTAGACGACACGCCCGCTCCCCCTCCCCCGACATGGACCCATTCGTCTCTATGGAGGCGGACTTCAACGACGCCGGTTCTGGCTACGGAGATTTCTAGTCTTCGTCATGGACTTGACCCTTAACCGGGGGGTAATGTTACGATTCGCTTATACCCCTACTCTTTTCCTTTCGCTCTTACTCTAGTTTCCCTACAGACATTGCTCTCATTGTTCGAGTCCCGCTTGAGCCCTTTTTATTACTCTTCCTTTTCCTTATCATCGCTTACCTATTTAGCGTGACTCATCCGCAGTATCCGCAGCTGTATTACTACCGTTATCTCTGACTCGTCCCCTTCTTCGCGATTCCATCGCATTCTATAGTCGAGTCATCCCTTTTACGCTCCGCTTCATTTCCTCTTGACTCGTCTATATAAACCTCTCGATACCCTCGATGTATTCCCCAAGTTAGACCTACCCGAATCTACCTTGATCATCGACTCCTCTCGGGCCCCCTCCCAGTCCCTGCCTTATCGTCAAGAAGGCAGTCCCTTCGTCCCTCGTCGTCGCTCCTCCATAGCGACTCCTCCGTCCCTGTGTCACAACATACGTTGACCAGGTCAACAGCTCACGACATACCGTTGAGGCTGAGGATAGCGGATCGCCCGTCTATCAACCCCTGCCACACCAGCTGAATAGCGGCGTTAACGTCCCCTTGCCCCCTCGTCCCTCGGGTCTACGCCTGAGCGTAACAGTATTCCTCCGGGAGGTGGACACACCCAAGGCGATCGCCTTCCTCGAGGGTGTCTTCCTCCAAGGGTTCGTCGTCTCTCGGGAAGCATTTGGGTCCACATTCGAACTTCGTCGTTTTTTGGGACCAGTCGATGATGGGATTGTGCATCGTTAACCAATCATGTCCCAGAAAAACCTGTCCCTTGCCAAGGTTCGTGATCCCCATAGTAAGGGTCTCTACGTGATCCCCTACCGTCATCGTGACAGTTGTGAAGTGAGAGATCTTGCCGTCGGCATTGAGCATACCGTCCGCATTGTATATGGGTATGGGACGGGCGATGTTCTCGAATATGAACCCTTCTTGTTTCGCGAATTTGATGTCCATCATCGAGCTCGTACAACCAGAGTCGATCAACGCTTTAGCTTGTGACAGCTTTAACGTCTGGGGGTTTTGGAGATGGACGTCGATATACATCGAGTGACGTCCATTCCCTTTGATCGTCCTTTGGTTGTCTCTGAGTTCCATGAGTGCGAGACGTCGGTCGTTTTGACTCAAGGTTCGTAGTTCTTGGACCGTCTTGCTAGACACTTCTTTGGTTCGCGACTTAGGAACGAAGACTTTCAACCGCCGAAGCAGTTGTTCGTCTCGTTCGTTCTCGAATCGAGCATTAAGCCACCTTGCGGGTGACCAAGATTGGGCATCGCCCCGGTTACTCGATGTCCTTCGAATGTCTCTCTTGATCGCTTGTTCCCCGGACGGGACAGAGGCTGGCGACCCCAATAGGGGGTCCGTCACCATTTGGCCATCGGCCGAGACATCCGTCGGACCTCTTTCAGCCGAGACTGCGGCCTTAGCCGTTGGACCTAAGTCCGTGCCTACCTTGCCTCGTCGTCTGCGCTGCCGCGGCTCCCTAGACGAGTTTGTGACGGGTTTAGGAGAGTGCCCGTCGTTCTCTATTTGTGTGATTTCAATGCAAGCATTGTCATCCTGGCCTTGTTCGGTTCCTTCGTCGTTTCGCAATAACTCATATCGATTGTTTGATGTACTATTGTTACACAACGAAGTACTAGGAACGGAACGAGTCAATGAGGCGGCCTTGCTCATTGACTCACCGCAAAACCCGCGGATTTTTCTTTGGTCAACACTTGGATTTGTTCCTCGAGGTCGACGACCCTGGTGGCGTATGCCTTCTTCTTTGGGCATCGTGCTGCGATGTGTCCCGCTTCTTTGCAATAGAAGTATAGGCCTGCGGCACGTTCCTTTGCCCTATCGAGATCCATCGGTCGACCTTGTCCGCCAAAAGTCGTGCCGGATGCGTCTTTCTTATCCGTCGATGGCGAGGTTATGGGGGGTTTTGGTGGCACTACTCCCACGGCAGGGGGATTGGAATAGCGGCTGGTGTGGCGTTCTTTTTGGGCCATAAGAACCGTCTCCGCCTGAACCAGCGCTTTGAACCACTGGTTAACCGTTCCCGTCGTCAACAGATTGGGTTGATGGTCTTCGGCTCGTGTCACTAATTCGGAGTGAGCGCCGGATCGGATGATATCGATAACAAAGGCCATGTGGTCCTTGAGCGTGTACCCGGCATCTGCGGCTAGTTGCTCCATTCGAACGAAGAAGTCTTCGATCGACTCCTTTCCTTGGCGAAGCTTCTGCAGCTTCCTGTGCGCGAGGTGTCTCTCGAGGCGCGGCCTGAATTGTTCGTCCAGCCACGCTTCGAAAAGGGTCCATGAGGCTGTGGGGCGGTTCATGAATTCTTTGAGGTAACGAGTCGCCGCTCGTTCCGCTGGGTTGTCGCCTTTCATGTACGATAGCATGCACATGACCTTGTCTTTATCCGACACGATGTCGGGGTTGTTCTCGACGTAGAGCTTGATTCCAAAGAGCCAGGCCTCGTACGTTGTCTTGTTTCCATCATATTCGGAAGGTTTGTTTACGAAGGTTTTCTTCGGTAAACGCACCGGTGGGTCTAGGGCTGGGGTAGGGGTCCATGTCGGTGAGAACCGCTCAGGGATGGAGGGGCGTGGAGCGGCGATCTCGGGTCAAGATCTAGGGGAGGGGACAGGGATTTGGGGCAAAGGGCGAGGGGATGGGTGAGGCCGTGCCATCGGCGATTGCCGTGTGGTGGGGGCCGAGGGGAAGGAAGGGGTCTCGTCGACCACCATGGCCGACTGGGTGGTTGCATTGAGACGGGCGGCGAGTTCGTCGTACTTGGTGTGGAGGGTGATATGGTCGGACATGAAGTCCCCTTGTTGTTGCATGAGACCTTGTAACATGTCAGCCATTCGGCGGTTGGTCTCTTGGACGTCGTTGAGGACGGTTTGAATGTGGGTGAGGTTGTGTTCCTCAGTGGGTTGGGCGGTGGTAATGCGAGTGGGAGGACGTTGATAGGGGTGTGTAGTGGGGACTCGCGACAGGGTTTGGAATCCCAGGAACGAAGGGTCGGTGATGGCGGAAGACATTGTATGATGGAAGGAGAGGATGATAGATCACGACTTTTGTCGGGCGAGTTGAAAATGATGGATGGATGGGGGAGAGAGGATGCGGGAGGGAATGATGATGAACCCGCAAACATACACGAGCGTCGGAGATGTCTCGACGACGAGCGACATAAATCGGCGGTAGGATGAGTTTCGTCTAATGTCAGGACTATCCAAATCCCAAAGACTCAGACACGACGGAATGAGCTAGAAGACTGAGAAACGACAAGACGAAACTGAGGTTTCGTCTCACGCTCTCAGGCTTATATACTTGTTAGAGTCCGAATAAATCCGAATCGTCCGATATAAACCGAGACGTCTCGAACATGATAGAAGCGCAGAGAAGAATAAAGAATTTCTAACAGTTTCCCACTTTTGTTGTCAGTTCTATCAGCCACTCTTCCTGACCAGGAAATGCAAGAATGTTGGGGTAATGAAAACGCCCAGTGGCTACGACTAAACGACCGAATGACCGACTTGTATCGTGTTCATCTAGATCTGCGACAACATCCCTTTCGTGGTACTCCAACCCACGATGCGCAGGGCGGCATGATCTTGATTTAAGGCAGGAGTCTATAATGCAACGCAAAGCTATAATGGTACTTTTGCGACTTGGAAAGAGGGGGGTTTCTGGAGGAAATGCAAACCCAGGATAGGAGATCGTATATAGAATTGGTGTGGAAAATGGAGGATAGGCGGCCGGACAGGTTGTGGGTCTAGAAATCTGTACACTAGATGTAGTGGTGACTGGAGGCAGGAAAAAAAAGCATGCCATCCCACCGATGTCTCGTGTTGTCCGTACAATGATGCCTGGTTGTTCTTCTTGAAGGTCGAGGAGGGCACGCAACATTGCAAGGCCGGCGTCGCCAGCACCTGCCACTATAGCTAGTACAGACTTATTCGTATGCGCCGTTTTTGTAAATCAGCAGTGCAACTGACGTTCGTCAGTTCATTCTGTCGCAGCTGAGCGTCGCTTTCTTTAAGCATGCAAAGGTCAAGCATAAGATTGTAAGGTTCCAACCGTTCAAGGCTCGCCGAGGACGCGCTCGGCAGCCCCAACACATTGAACCACGAGACCACGAGCCTTGCACGTGTCCTACCGAATAGCGGCTAACCATATGGGTGACTACTCACGAGATCCGGTCACCGGTCAGCCTCAAATATATAAAGCGACAACTTACATGTGGACGTCACTTCTCGCCGACGATCACGTTCACCACCATGTCTTCAAAGGCACCAAGGACCATGACCCCAGCGGAACTCGCGATCTGCGAAGACATTTTACATGGTCATCGACAATACGCCCTCGATCTCTTGTCTAACACGGAACAGATATGTAGCCGGCATAGCGCGGAAAGCTGTCTAGAAACTCGGCAACGCCAACCATGCACTATCTGCGAGCTCTGCGGCGCAGACGGGCTGGTGGGGGAAACAAAGAAGGCTCTCAGGATCTACGACGGAGCCGAAAAGCATCTCCAGGAAGTGCGCGCCACGCTCGGAATCAGCGCCCCACCTCTTCAACGCGGTAGGGCCCCTTCAGCTAGTCTCGACCAATGATGTTGACCCAAAAATTCGGAAAGCAAGGGAACTCCGTCGAGAAACGTTGTTCAAGAGCAAGTTAGCCAAGGCCGTCTTCATCAGTGTCGTTGGTACGGGAGACAGGCTGAGGTCGCAACGCTCGACATGGCAGACGCGTCTCCAAGAAACGACGACATCCGCTCCGATTCAGAAGCTCCCATGCAATGACTTGTTGACCCCGACCAAACCAAACTCATCCATGTTCGTTGTCTTCAAACGGTGCTTGTCGGACGATTGTCCTTGTGAAGACAACAATGCAGACGACAATGCGGAAGTGGCGTCGCTAAGAGTTCCTTTGTCGTCCACCGCAGCAGCTTCAAACACAACCCACAACGCTGTCGTTCAGTCTACGGCCGCGAATTCCCGACGCCATTTCAAGCCTAGTAGCACCTCGTCCAAAGCCAAGGCCCAAAATCAGAAACCACGTACCTCCCTAGTTGTGGACAACCAACGGACCCTCTTCCGGAAGTCAGGCGAGAACGATCCATCCACGCTAACCATGTTCACCAAGTCTCTGTCTCCCCAAACCGAACCGGATCCCAGAATTCTCCCTCTTCGCGCACAGATCTCGCAATACGATGAAGCACGCCGAACGTTGATGGTATGGTGCCGAGCCTCGATAACCGAGCTGCAACGGGACCCTCTGGAGAGACTCAAAACTACTCGCGAAATCTTGTTGACGCACGAATCGATGACGAAAGGTATGGACCATCTACCTGCCCTTTTCCCTGACCTGGAATCAGTGGAATCCGAAACGTTGCTATGCGTGACAGACCAAGCTGGAGAAGCTGCCACGCATGAGCTCCATCATCGCGACATCGAAACGACGACTCAAGACCAACGATTCGACTCCGAACAAGAGAAACTAGAGAGGCTCTGGCTGGAGGCACGAAAGATTCACTGCAAAATTCCGCAGAAAAGGCGTCTGGTCTTCAGGCAAGGAGATAGGCCCAACTTGTGCTGAAGCGAGCAGGCATAAATCCCATACTGCGGCGTACATCTGCATCTTATATACGCAAACCATTTAACTTGCCCTTTACATCTTGATATCAAAGCTACCACCGCTTTCACGTTCGCGTAAGGTTCTGACGCATACTCGCCTAGCGCCTTCCATGCTCTGGGCTGTTCGAATCCACCAAAAGGTGTCTGAATATCGAATTGGTTGTAACAATTGACCTGTAATTAGCAAGTATTGCGAAGTTGAGAAAGAAAGTTTGTTTGCGTTGATAATAAGGATGAAAAAGCTTTACGGACCCACATCGTGCCCGTCTCCAGGGTATCCCTGTCAATATCCTTTACAAACACAGGCTGCTAGACCGTGCGTCGTGTTGTTGGCTTGTTCGATCACATCTGCATGGAACGTACGTTGTCGAGTCATTAGTCGAAACGACCGGGATAGGTGACTGGAAACATTTGCACGTATCCTCTTCAGTCTCGAGCTTGAGAATGTATGCAACGGGTTCCAAAAACCTCTTCGCGGACGATGCTCATGTGCGGCTGACAATCGGTGAAAGTGGTCGGCTGGATAAAGTAACCTTCGTTCCCAACGCGTTTCCCGCCGAGGTGCTACGATCATTATACCCTCATACCGTTTTGCCATGTGAACTAACGTGAGACATGTACGAACTCTGCCAGTTACTCATGTATACCATATGCACCGTTCACGTAGTAGATTCGTGTCGCCGACGCAGTGATCTTAATACAAAGATTCGGGCCGTAGCTCCATGAACACAAATAAATTCGGAACAAACATGAAGACTACGTAAGAAATTTATGAGGTGCAGCCAAATTACCGGATAAGGCAATTTTAATACCCTCTGATACATTCTCGCTTTCGCTGGCAGCTGTGCCACCCATGACCATGGATAATTCGGAAGGGGAGGAGGACTCGGAACCCAAGTCAGACCCTGATTTTGGATATAAGGGTGATGTCAGTTTTTCCCTTTCAGATCGAGAGGGTGCCAATACCTCTCGAGTGCAATCAAGTTTCTGGGCCAGACCAGGAAAGTCAGACCATCAGACTTTGGGCACATAGGAACGCACCGTTCGATGGCAGCTTATCAGTCAGGTCTGGAGACGAAGGATGCACAGATACAGGCGAACCACTTCAGCTCAACCGAGTACAAATCACATCATGTCCCAGAGACATAGTTCCCTCAGACCAGCCAAGTTACTATAATAGGTATAATAATGATCTAAACCTCTGTGACTTACTAAGTACATAACGGAACTACTTAGGGCAATGGCGGCCGCCTATTAGTTCCGGTCGCAGATTCACATAACTCGTGAGCTTTTCCTCGGCTGGTCCTCCCAAGTTCAACGTTGCTAAACCCGGCGCGTAAATCTCGCGCATTTCCGAGTCAATTCGTGACCCTTTGGCCGTCAAACATCCTCTTGCACTTCAGCATGCCTTCAGAGAGTGAACTTGCTGTCCATGGCAACAATATCAAAGTTCAAGACTCTGCGAACTTGAAGGTGAGATTGCCACTCCGATATCGAACTTTCCAACGGAATTACCTTTGATTTAGGTCGGGATATTGGGCGCTGGCATCGCAGGTCTCTATGCAGCGCTTATACTCGACTCTCTCGATATCGAGTACGAGATTCTAGAAGCTTCTGACCGAGTCGATGGTCGCATTGCAACTCACAGATTCCAAGGAGGAGGAAAATACGATTATTTTGTACGCATTTCACTTACCCACCATAGATTCTTCGCCGTTGATGTTTTCGTCTACCCAGGATATGGGTGCTATGCGCTTCCCGTTTCCGACTAGGGACGCCCGAGGGCGGTATAACAATGGAATCATGAAGAGATTGGCGAAATTGACCGAATATGAACCATTGAACGAAGGTCAAAATCGCCTCAAGGACAACCTTATACCCTACTACTACCAAACCAGGAACGGTTCGAACCCAGGTTTCCACTACTTCAGTGGTATCCGCGAACCAATATCACATGTCCCTAAAGGACCTTTTGGTGCAGAAGAGATGGGCGTCGATCCAGAATACATTCGAGTGGGCGTTGATGCGATTGTCAGTGATGTTTTTCAACCGTTTATCCGAGGGCTCCTGCAAGACGTTGAAACGGGGAAGAAAGATGGGTGGAAATCACTCATGGATCATGACTCGTTCTCTGTCGGGGCTTACCTGGCGACGAAGTACATACCCAGCCCCGACCTCGGGCTTCCTCCTAAGCACCTTCCCGGCAGCGTCATTAACTGGTGTGAACTTTTAGGAGTAAGTCCTAGGGGTGCGGGCATGGTTGACGCTGTCTTACTATTGATGGCCGTCGCCGATATTGGCAATATCGATGTTCAATGGAAGTGTTTCGAGTAAGTTTCATTATTGATGAGTCTGATTCAATCTAAGTCATACCTCATGTAGAAACGGGGCAGAAACGTTACCGAAGAAAATCGAAGATTATTTAAATCGGAACGGAAGTTTCGTGCAACTCAACAAGAGAGTGACTGGGATTAGTCAAGATCATACGATGATCGAGATTCCTGACACCCTAGATCACACACTTCCTGCCGATGCCGAAGAGCTCATCATTGTCGACGCTACTGGACGCACCGGGAAAGTATTTGATGTCCCACACGTCACTGTTACTGTGAACGGGCAAGAAAAACACAGTTACTCTCACTTCATATCCACCTTGCCTCCCTCCGTTCTCCATATGGTCGACTTGAATAATGCAGGCTTAAATGTGGTACAGAAGAATGCCTTGCGCTCGTTGATACTCGTGCCTGCTATCAAGATCGCGATCCTCTTTAAATCGAATTGGTGGACCACGAAGCTCGGCATCGTGGGCGGTCGGTCAGAGACTGATCTCCCAATCGGCATGGTCATTTATCCATCCCACGGTGTCGACTCTGTTACGCCGTCCAAAGTGCTCATTTCCGGTTTTTGTTACGGGCCTGGAGCAGATCACCTTGCCTCCCTTGCCACTCCGCAACACCGAGCGGTGCTCCGGGAACTCGTTCTCCGCAATCTTGCAGAGTTACACAGTGGACTACATCCCGAGGTGACGTATGAGTTTCTGCAGGATGAATTCGTCGACATGCATGTCAAGGATTGGCATCGCGACCTCTATTCGATGGGTAAGATTGACCGGTGATTTTTGACCGGATTCGGAACTGACAGTCTTTTCAAGGTGCAATCGCTACCTTTGGACCTGGTCGGATTCAAGAGTTGCACACGTCGCTCGCTTTTCCCGCAGCAGGAAAGCACTTGCATTTCGCAGGTGAGCCAATGAACTTCCATCACGGGTGAGTGGTATTCGATGAGCGACGGACGTTGGATCTGGTGCCATCGCGCAGATGGATAGTTGGTGCGCTCGATAGTTCGTGGAAGGCTGTACACGATTATCTCGGGGTTACGGGCGAAAGCGAAAAGATGAAGAAGTTCAAGGCATTGTGGGGCGATAATAGCGAGTGGACCACTACCGAGCCTTCCTCTACGGATAATACAAACGGACACATCGCATTGGATAATTTGGGAGCTTATTTTCTTTCATTTTTTGCGTCCCGTAAGAGCAGATAAGGCGAGTTAAAGTTAGGATCCTTAGTATGGTCATCATACCCTCGTACCGTTTTGCCATACAAACTGACATGAGACATGTATCTTGAACTCCGCCACAAACTCATGTTGTATATACCATTCACGTTGTAGATTACTGTCGTCAGCGCAGTGATCTTACGAAGATTCATCCATCTGGAACTAGACGGTCACCGGGCCGGAGCTCCATGAACACAAGTAAATAAATAAAAATAAATTCGGAACAAACATAAAGCACCTTTTCGACCAGTTGGTTCTCTTGCCCTTATCTTCCACCAAGCACAGAGAGTACATGAGGTGAGTACTGTGAAGCAATTTTCTATCATTCGAGAACCTCCAAATTTTCGTGATGATTTTTTGCTGTGCACCAGACTGAGTGCTGTTGCTCTTTGAGGAACATTTACCCTGGCCCTCTATTATACGCTCGAGGGTCCTGATTATTATTTTATCTCTTTCACGTCCGAGGTCTGAGCAAACTAGCTGATTTTCGCTTTCGTTTTCCAGTGGTTTCTTGATGAATGTAGACAAAAACAATTTAAACAAACGTGCAGTCCGATATTTATCTACTTATCAACGCAACCTCTGTTACTTGAATGCTATTAGGTTGTCTTAATCTTCATGTGCACCGATTTGGCGCGCGTGAGTTGATCGTAGCCTGAAAGTACATGAAATGACTCAAGCTGAGCTCATGTCAGACGAAAACCAACCACCTACCGAATTTGCTCAGGCTAACCCCACGACCGCTGTTCTTTACGCCTGTCCATGCCAACGCAGGATCGAGGAAATCACATCTTTTGAAATGTATCCATGAGAGTGAACCACGTTACGCGAAGCACGGATATCACCTGTTCAGAAACACGGTCCCAGTCTGCAGTTCGTTGACGATGCGCAAGAAAGCTTCCTCAGAATCGGGGTTCTCTTGCGCGTTCGTCCACACGGAAGCCGTCAGTCCGTACGGGGAATCATTCATGAGGCAAATGGCTTCTTCGTCTGAAGAAACCTGTTCGGCCATGTTCATGAATGTCTCGCGAGGGATTAAGAAGCTAGACTGACCTTCTGAATCCCAATTACAGGCCCGAACGTTTCCTCCTGTAGTGGGACTCAGTAATGTCCACCACGGTCGATCCGGAAAAACCCACCATCATAACATCCATAGCTAGGCAAATATTTGTCTCAGAAACACACTAGGATCACTCGACGGGCTTACTGTGGTTGACATTGACCAAGACTTGAGGCGCGACATAGGCGGTCCCACTTTATCCCAATAAGTTTTTGGTGACCAACGACTACAAATCAACAGACTCACGATCGAGCTACGGGAAATAAGTCTTCTGGAACGAGAGCTGTAGCACCCGCTTTGACTAAATGATGTATGAAGTCATCATGGCCGCAAGGAGCTGGAGGACCCTCACCAGCATCAGAAACTTGTTTGCGGATCCTCTCAGCACTTGCCACACTGACGACTGGTCCAAGGGATGTTTCTGAATTGGTAGGATCGCCCAAGACGTATTTCTTTTGGGGGTGGGGTGAGAGCTCCGCAGGAACTTGGTCGATGAACTAACCTTGACAAGGTCGACATATTGTGTCACGAATTCATCGTACAGGGATTCATGCACGTATATGCGCTTTGAAGATGAGCTTGTTTGACGGAATAAACGTCAGTAATAGTGTGGACCTACCTCGATGGCACAACAACTCTGGCCCGAGTTGAACATAGCACCTTTGCGAGAGAAAGCATTTGTTAAGGAATGAAAGACTACAGATCTTACCATCTACGAGTTCTGCGATGGTGTACTTTAGGTCTGCATCCAGACGAACATATGCAGGGTCTTTCCCTCCGAGCTATCATCAGCAGGTCAGCCATGGCGAAACTTGTGGAATCCCTCTTAAACGAACCTCGAGCGCAACACCTTTGAACCTAGCGGCTTCCACGGCCGCGCGTTCGACAGCCTGACCGCCCACGACACTTCCAGTGAAGGAAACAAAGTCAACCAATTTGTGTTTGACCACGTAGGAGGTGAGCCCGGGAGACAGGTGCAAGACTTGCACGAGGTCTTCCGGCACGCCAGCTTTGTGAAGTGCATCAGCAAAGCGCTCCGCTGCCAGAGGAGTTTGCGGAGAGGGTTTGAGCAGTACTGCATTTCCTGCCACGATCGCAGGAAGGACGGAATTGATGGTCACGAGATACGGATAACTGCATTGCAGCGCGATGAATGTCGGACGAAGATAGTGAGATAAATCAAACCTACTTCCACGGAGCGATCACGAAAACGACACCAAGGGGCTCACGCCTAATGTAACGTCTGAATCCAGGTGTATCGGTATCCTTGAGAGAGATGTCCGAGAGACAGGACTCTGCGACTGAAAGCATGTGCTCTGCGCGAGACAAGAATCCTCTGATTTCCCCAGGGACTTGACTCAGAGGTCTTTGGTCGAACAATGAGCTGTCCTAGGGAGTACAGAACACAGGAAACACGCACCGTCCCATTTGTAGAGTAAGCTCCAGATGGAGATCTTTCCCTTCGCCATCCCCAAGAGCCTTGAATACCGACTGCGGACCAATTTATGCAGTTATCGTGCAAAGCGTCTTGGCACGTACCACGAACTTGTGTCCGATCTCGATGCGCTCTTTGAGTGTTCGTTTGCTCCAAGCTACTTGGGCAAGTGCGGCATTTTGCACCTTGACGCCCAGTTCAGATTCAGTTGGATACGTCCTAGTTACATACGGTTCTTGGCTGTGAGGGATGATGGTCGTCTGAGTCTGTGTGTTAGCCATGAGTGGTCGAAAAAATTCACAGCGATTTGAAAGTGTTGGACTCGGGAGTTATTATCTTATCATCGCCACCATCAAGCAAGTCACCTTGCGGAGACAACCACTCTTATAGTTTACTATTTTCTAGATCGATGCAAGAGGTACAGGTCATGTCCGATATCTCATACTTTGTATCGACGGCCGGTCTTGGTAAAGAATGTCTGCAGAATATACACCTGAAAACTGCTGAACGGTCAGAGATTATCAAACCGAATTTGGGTAGGATCACATACGCTGCAATTCCAATGACGGCCAGGCTTTCACACACGCCATACCAGAACAAACGACTGCACATCATGTAGTAAGCGAGAGGGAAAAAGCGATGCTGATCTGTGCTCTTACTTTTGCGTAGACTTGACCAGAGAGAAACCCCGTGTCTCTCGTGTATGGAAACTATGACAACATAAGAAACCCCCTGATATATCTAATGGAATGCTTACTGTCTCTGGGTGCGCTTGATGTTCATAAGCATACTATTGAGTCGGTAGATACTCTCCTCAATCGGGCTCGTGTGGTCGGAAACTTGACCAGGTTTGGCTGCAACTTCTCTCCGCGGTTCGCTTTCGACCATGATGTCAAAGTCAAGTAGCTTGTCGGTCAACGTGGACATGTCGTTCTCAAAACAGAACGAGTATTCTCCGACAGTGTTTGCCGTCAAAACATAGTCTCCCGAACGCTCGCGTTGTCCATCGAGAAGCAGTTTTTCTTTGGGATCTTTGACGTCAAAGTCAATGTCGAAAGAACCCCCTGCTTGGACCTAGCGTAATGCTCGGAAGCACGACTTAAGCAGGGAGAACGAGTACGTACGGCAAAGTAGAACTGGTCACGCGGGTCAGTGCTTCTGGCTGCTTGCTATGTGGAGATGCCCTTACCCCAACCTTTTCTCCTTCCTTGTCAACGTCGGCGTAAAAGCAAATACGTTCGTTCGGTGCAATAGTGGTGGTCAGTGCAGAAGCCTTGACGGGCTGAACCGACGCCAGAAAGAGAACGGCAGAAGCGAGTAGGTTGAACAAGATCATGTTTGCAAGTAAGTGGCATAAATTACGGTGGTCCAAATGCGGGTACGTCGGCATCGTGTGCCGAATTAAACGGAGCTGGATATATTAATTCTCCGGGTCTCTGTCGATCTCGCGCTGTCTTGCTCCGACAGATCAGCCTTTTCTTTTGAGGTGAGGACAGCGCATAGCCCCGGTGGACAGTTGCTCTACTGATCTTTCCTGTCAAGTGCAAATGTTTCCCAAGTCTACAGATGCTTTATGCGGCGATCTAACCGACAACCTATTCTTTCATTACGAAGATGGCTACACGTTCTATCAGGATACTATGGCATGTCTTCCGACGTCGTCCACGCCCGATCGAGCACAAATAGGTACCAGATTGCTTTGTAACGCGCTCTCTTGCGGGGATCGACCATGTATCACGAGTACGCCGCGCTCCTTCGCTGCTCCTTCGACATCCTCCTTTTCTACGGCGAACATGCAAATGTTTTTCTCCCCGAGCCCTTTACCCGTGTCACAAGTTCCCTCTTTGGTTTACCCCGAAATATCACCGCCTTCTCAAGGATCGGGAAGCACACCTTTCGATCGACAATTTACTGGCGATTTCTCTCGAGAATGGAACGCTCAAATCTCCCCCATCGCCCGAAGGAATCCTGATTACTCGTCTTCTCTCTCACCAACGTATCGGAACCTTGGGGACACTCAGTCTAACGGCGCAACATTCCAGGACTACAAGGACGGTATCGAACGAGTCTCCTTGATCGACAGATTCATATCCGCAGCGGCGGACGAAAATGTTACCACCGAACCATCTCTAGACTGTTCATCGCCTATGTCAGATCTATCAGAACTTTCAGAACTTTCATCTCCCGAATTCTCTGATCACTTTGGACCCGAATTCGATGTACGAAACAACTCTCCACCTACCTCTCCAACCGTAGAGAGACGTAATGGCTCTAAGAAACCGAGTAGTAAACTCAGCTCCGTACGAGCGACTCGAAGCACTTCTCTTTTCCGGGATCCGGATTACCAGCCTGCGAATGGCACTACGACACTCAAACGGAGAAGACCCTCTAAAAGCTGCGATGGCGACGGGATACCGACGAGCTGCAAAAAGACACGACAAGCTAGTGCTGCTGAAATGGCCTCCACGGACACCGAGTCTTCTCTCGGGGAAATGTCACGACGACGACTACCTACTAATATACCCTACAATCCACAGTTTCCTCTT
The DNA here is from genome assembly GCA_038090275.1 of Austroboletus novae-zelandiae. Lineage (NCBI taxonomy): Eukaryota > Fungi > Basidiomycota > Agaricomycetes > Boletales > Boletaceae > Austroboletus > Austroboletus novae-zelandiae. The sequence continues at coordinate 11,093 of JBBPML010000344.1, read as the reverse complement.
TTCTACCTACGTTTTCCAGTCAGTTCCTATCTCCGGATGGCGGATGGAACGTTCGTTCTGTTTACTGAAAGCCGGCTCAGTATATGCTCATGGTTGGACATATTTTGCAGATTTCCACTGCTACCAGCCGGTTCTAAACGCATGGCTGGGATATACAACGAGCCGCGAGATGCACTGGATTTGTACACGCCACGATTTGTCAAGGGATGCGGAACTTCAAAGGTGGGCGTTTGCCCGATTTGTATCGAGAGTCCTTCTCGTGGCGGAAAGGGCGAGGCCATCTGGCTCTCAATGAAGTTTTCCGCATACAAGTGGCACGTATCCGAATGCATGTTCATTCCATAAGCTCATGTCACTACCCTGATAGAGTCGTGTTTTTCTCTCGGAGGGGATGCTAATCGCGATACAGTTACCACTTACAGTACGCACACGGTATGTCTCCAACATACTCTCATGTGGCATACGTTAGGAGACTTTTCGAGGGATTTCCTCTGCTTCTGCGCGTCCTTTCTCTCCACCTGTTGCTTTCCGTACGACCGCACGTCCAAATGCAGCAAAGCACGAGCGCACAAGTGTACAAGAGGGGAAATGCCATAGATGCAATAAATGGACGCCTGTGGAAAGTATCAAAAATATGGATATTAAGGTAGGCCTTTGCAGGCTTTCACCAGCTGAAGGACCCTTTGACTATATGCGACCCAGGTGAAAGAACTTTATTGGTGCGTACCAAATAGGTGATTGCAATGCTCGCCAACCCGTTGCATAGGTGGAAACACGCTGCTGCATGTCATCAGGGCACCCATGCGGAGGGCGACGATGACTTTTTCTTAGACGACGACATTAACCGCCGTGCTCAGCAGACAATCTCACCACGATCCTCACGCTAGCTTCCTACTCATTCTCTTCGCTGTTACCCTCTATTAGATCGTATCGCTCACCTCTGTTTCGCTAACTGTCATCCGTGTGCTTCTGGTATCATGGAGATGTATAACTTTAAGTAGTGTTTTTCGGGTCAATGCACAAAATGATCAAGCTTTCTCCATATTTGGTGTGCATATGGTGGCTGCGTCATTGTATTTGCTTGGACGAGTGTCTCTTGAAACACTCAGTCGCAGCGTGGTCTTTGGTTCGTGCTAACCAATTTGGATTCTTCCTGTCAGCCTCCAGGGAGGGTGTACCACTCATGTCCAAATCAGCGGCTGAGACGGAGGAGTTCTATGTCCAAATCCACCGTCGCATGGTGGAAAGTGGAGAATGGGACAGGTGAGCTCGAGTCTCTCTCAGGCCACATTCAACGTTTCACGTCGTTTCGATGCCAGAATCCTCCGTCTTCTCTCGTCCAGACTTTCCGAGCATGGATGGGTAGATGAGATGCGTCACCAGGCAAAAGGTATAACATTCTTCGGTTCCCATGAGGGAAGATGGGTTGATGCAGCAGAACTTGCAGAACGTGCCGGGCCGATGGACACACTTTCCTTTCGGGTGATACTAGAGGATATATCCCCTCCTGCTCAAGGTAAGCACGCATTTGAACCAGCGTCGCTCTGTATGACACGACTCTGCCAACTAGCCAGCATACCGGCGGCAGTAAGACGAGAAGTCATCAACGTGCTCCGACAATATGTCAAAGATCAGTTTGAAAAGTAACTGTTGTGGTGCTGTAACGACCGAGTTTGCCGACACCTTGAACGACGATACCAACTTTATTTTGCCTCTACTTCCTGTTCGGCATGCCATATATATTGTACATCGAGTTTTTCACCACAGGTAGTGCTGGTCCTAACGGTATTATTGAGAAATTTACATGCCATGTCGGTAGAAATGCTACGATATTACGAGTGACGTCTCATTGCCCAGACATGGATGTGGGTGTATTTTGTGCAGGTCCTCGCCCGACCTCACCGGCTGCAGCCATTTCCTGCTTCACAATTTTCTCTGCCAGCGCCTTGATCTCTTCGGGGTCGGGACGAATCTTTTCCATCGTCTCCTCAAACATCTGCTTGCCAACACCCAATGGTGCCCGCTCCCATGTAGTGACTCTGATGCCGACACCTGGCATTTGGTGTTTCCGCAGGTAACGCACCCACCTGTCCACGACGACCGGGTCTGCATCCCATGCCTTAATGACCCGCTTGTGTACGCGACGTTCGAAGTTTTCCTGGCTTTTTTTATGGACAAACGGTCCTCGCAAGACGGTCCACATGGAGCGTTTCGTCGGAAGCGGTACAGGGCGCGTGGCAGGGATACCCAGCGCGCTGGCTGCATGTCCGGCGAAATGTGCGAACAGGTCGAGTGGGTAATGGTGGTGTGATCGGAAGTGAATCTCGGCGACAGGGACGGAATGTGTACGAGGGATGGTCGTCGGGGGGTACAAGGCTCGACCAGGGATGACCATGGAGGTGATGTCGGCCTCCGAGAGCACGACAGGCTCATTGTTTTCGCGCGTCGGCGAGCCAACACTGTTCAGGGCTGGGAGCAGTGCGGTGAGGCGAAGAGGAAAGGACGCACGATTGACCAGTGCTATTACACCGCACCCATCTCGACAACGCCGTGCACGACGACCGCGACGAACGAGCCAGCATATTTTGGCGTGACAGTCGGAGGAAGAATTGCCGGTGCAGGACTCCGAACACCACCTACCATATGACTAAGCGACTCGACTTTCCCTTGTGACTCGGAATCGGATGCTAAAAACATGCAGACTTCGTTATCGCATCTCTTACCCGCGATCAATTCACTCTCCTAGTCGATTCTCTACAAAAATGCCCCCTGGAGATGTCCAAGGCCAGTCCTCGGCCGATGCGATCCCAGCGGACGGCGCACCGTCAAAGAGCTCTGGCAAGTCACCCCGCTCTGTGCGCCCCATCATCGCTCATGCAGACCAGCCAAGAAAGAGGCAAAACGACTAGAAAAGGAGGCAAAGTTGGCCGCAAAACAGTTGAAGCAAGCTTCATCCACCCCGGCAGGCGAGAAAAAGGCCAAGGCTGACAAGGAAAAGAAGACAGACGAACCTGCGTTTGTCAACACGACACCCAAGGGCGAGAAGAAAGGTGCGATTACCTTCTCCATCGCTGTGTCTCTGACGTGCTAGTTCAGACATGACCCAGCCCATGGCCACTGGGTACAACCCACAGGCCGTCGAGGCCGCCTGGTATGACTGGTGGGAAGCACAGGGTTTCTTCAAACCACAAGCAGCCCCAAACGGCTCCCCGAAGCCAGAGGGCGTCTTCGTAATCCCTTTTCCACCTCCAAACGTCACCGGCAGTCTCCACATCGGTCATGCTCTCACTGTTGCCATCCAAGACGGTCTGATACGCTGGTCAGTCTCCTTCTAGCCATATGTGCTCGTTCACGGATATGTATCCAGGAATCGCATGTTGGGAAAGACAACGCTTTTCGTTCCTGGCTTTGATCATGCCGGTATTTCCACCCAATCTGTCGTCGAACGCCGTCTCTTCAAGCAAGAGGGCAAGACGCGTCACGATCTCGGTAGAGATGCCTTTCTGGACAAGGTCATGGATTGGAAGAACGAGTAAGTTCACACCGTCGGCGTACATTCACATCTCACACTCTTTCAGTTACCAATCGCGTATCACTAATCAGCTTCGTCGACTCGGAGGAAGCTTTGATTGGGATCGTGTGGCATTCACTATGAACCCAGTAAGTGGAGAATAGCATTACTGCCACTCGGCTCATTTCCGCTCAGTCGCTCTCAAGAGCTGTCGTCGAAAACTTTTGTCGGCTGCACGAGGGTGGGATCTTGTATCGAGACAATCGTCTAGTAAACTGGTGTGTAAGGCTCAACACAACTCTATCGAATCTAGAGGTGCAGTATTCAGCTTGATGGCTATTTCCTTTTTCTCACACATTACCAAGGTCGATCAAAAACAACTAGAGGGAAGAACCCTTCTCAACGTCCCTGGCTATGATCCCAAGGAGAAATTCGAGTTTGGCGTAATCACATCATTTGCATACCCGATCGAGGGTTCCCGTTCGTCGTCATCTCGTGGTAGCTTTTTGGCCCACTCACATAATCGCAGATGAAAAGATCATTGTTGCGACCACCCGTCCGGAGACGATGCTCGGTGATTCCGCCATTGCTGTGCACCCTGATGACGATCGTTACAAGGTGTGTGCACCGTTCTGCAATCACACATCGGTCTGTACTAACGCTTTTCTAGCACCTTCACGGGAGGTTTGCAAGACACCCTTTTGTTGAACGACGGTTACCAATCGTACCGGATGAAATGGTGGACAAGGACTTTGGAACGGGTGCGGTGAAGATCACGCCTGCACATGACCCCAATGATTACGAAGTCGGCAAACGTCACAATCTGGAATTCATCAACATCCTCAACGACGATGGCACTCTGAATGCCAACGCTGGCGAAAAGTTCAATGCAAGTCCGATCGGTCGTCCAAGGGCGCGAGACTGATGCATGTATGACAGGGCATGAAGCGCTTCCATGCTAGGAGAGAAGTTGTCAAGGCCCTTACAGAGGCTGGATTGTTTATCGAGACGAAAGACAATCCGATGCAAATCCCACTTTGCAGGCAAGTGTTTCTTTTATTTTACTACACGAGGTTTCTCAGCATCTATATGCAGCAAATCTGGGGATATCATTGAACCGATTTTAAAGCCTCAATGGTGGGTGAAATGCAAGCCTTTGGCGGAGGAGGCAATCGAGGTATAGCAGGTTGTGGTCGGCATGGTGCTTTTCTCTCTTACTCTATCGCTTTAGCGAACCCAAGCAGGTGAACTCAAGATTAGCCCCGCGCAGTCGGAAGCGGACTGGTATAGATGGTTAGACAACATTCAAGATTGGTGTATCTCGCGCCAATTGTGGTGGGGTCACCGTTGTCCCGCGTATTTCGTACGCATAGAGGGTGAGGAGAATGACGTGCGTATGCGACGATCCCCGGTCGGATGTCCTTCTTGATTGCTGCTTCACTTTCAGAGCAACGATGGCAAGAATTGGGTTGTGGGTCGGACACCTGAAGAAGCCACCGAACGTGCCAAGGTATTGGCTGCCGGTCGTAAATTCAGCCTCGAGCAAGATGAAGATGTGCTCGATACGTGGTTCTCATCTGGCCTGTGGCCCTTCTCTATCATGGGTTGGCCTGAAAATGTAAATTTTTTCTTTTAATTTTCTTGTGTCGGATCTGATCATGCACAGAGCCCCGATTTTCAACGTTACTATCCTTCAAGTTTGCTAGAAACTGGCTGGGATATTTTATTTTTCTGGGTTGCTCGTATGGTAATGCTCGGCATTTATTTGACGGGCAAAGTACCGTTTGGAGAGGTTCTGTGCCACGCGATGATCCGCGATGCTCACGGACGCAAGATGAGTAAAAGTTTGGGAAATGTCATTGACCCTCTGGATGTCATCCATGGGTTGCCTCTTCAAGATCTTCACCAAAAGTTATACGAAGGCAACTTGGATGATAAGGAAATTGCCAAGGCCATTGCGGGGCAAAAGAAAGATTTCCCCAAAGGTATTCCGGAATGCGGAACGGACGGTCTGCGGTTTGCTTTGTGTGCTTACTCGGGTGGAGGTAAGGTGCCAGTTTTCGATCTGAAAAATGGGCGGTAATTTCGGTGTATAGGCCGTGATATAAACCTTGAGATTCTTCGTGTGGAAGGATACCGTAAATTCTGTAACAAGGTGTTCAACGCTACCAAGTTCGCGATGCTCAAGTTTGAATCCGACTTTGCCCCTCTCGACGTGGCAAAGGTAAGCAACTGTTCTTTGAGGCATAAGTTTACTCACGAATGATCTAGCTCACCGGCAACGAGACGCTCGTCGAGCAATGGATTCTCCACAAGCTCAACTCTGCTGCCAGAGAGATCAACAAATACCTTGAGTCTCGCAATTTTATGGCGGCCACTACGGCGGTGTACAATTTCTGGTTGTACGAGCTATGTGACGTATACATTGTACGTGAATTTTCATTTTCTTGCAAACACGGGCTGCTCTGACGTAGCTTGTATGCAGGAGGCGATGAAACCCATGACCGACCCCTCCGCTGATTCCAAAACACGTACTTCGGCGCAACAGACGTTGCACATCTGTCTCGATTACGGTCTCCGGCTTTTACATCCTTTCATGCCATTTGTCACGGAGGAGCTGTGGCAACGTCTGCCTAGGCGATCGACAGATGCTGCCTCAATCATGATATCGCGATACCCCGAATTCGTGGGTCATCTTGACACGCATACATGTAGTCTATCTGATGGTTCGTATGTATTTACAGGACGCGGACTTCCAGTCTCCTGATGCAGAGGACAAGTTTAATCTTGTTTTCTCGGCTTTGCGAACAGGACGTTCGTTGGCCGCGTCGTACAACCTGCAATCGGATATTCAGCGTACGTTTCCATAATCGCATCGCTTGTGGTGTAAGGCTCACGAGTCTGTGCAGTATTCATTCACGTGCAGACTTTAGAAGAGAAGGAACTCTTTGATTCCCAGGCCCCTACGATCGCCACATTGACCAAGGGCTGCACCAAGGTGGAAGTCGTCCAGTCCTCTTCTCAAATACCAACGGGATGCGGTTCTTCTGTCGTTTCGTCGACTGTGGTAGTGTACCTCCAGGTGCAGGTACGTTGCCGTTCCAGTACATGCGGACTATTTCTTATTTCATTCAGGGTCTCGTGAATCTGGAAGCAGAGGTCGCCAAGTGTGACAAGAAGATCGACCTCGTTCGTCTCAACCTTGACAAGCTATACAAGGTGATGTCGCAACCCGACTACCAAACGAGTGTGCCCGAAGCTGTGCAAGCGAGCAATGAGGAAAAGGTTTGGAAACGCGTTTCGCTTTTTATTTTCTGCCCAGCTGATCGTGTCCGTGTATATAGAAAAAGACGTCGGAAGTGGAACTCGGAGCGCTGCAAGAGTCGAGAGATATGTTTTCCAAGCTGCAGTAAGTATGGTAGTTTGTGTGCGTCCGCCAGAAATCATGCCGTCGTGCCGTTTGGTTGACGAGTTTAAATGTATTCACAAGCTTTTGGGTTTCCGAGGGTGATTTGATGCCGCAAAAACTGATGAACTAAATTTCGACAATCCATACAAACTCACGCGCAACCCAACAGATGCAGATATCGCACGATACCGCTCTCGTCCCTGGTAAACAGAGACGAAGTGCTCGTAAACGATTGAATCGAGCCAAGCAACGGTTTCGCATTTCCATGGTACGAAATCCGATACGTCAGGGGGCTCCTTGAACTCGTACCACCACCATGGACGATTTATCCCACGCTACAACGTGGGCAAGGATGGGCGGAAAATAAACATGCCCTGCGACCAGCCGCCCCCAAAGACCAGCTCGCCAGCCCGAGTCACACCGACACTAGTGATGTGCAGGGCTTGGGCTCAAGCCCTGAGCCTGGCTGGGCCGGGCCCTCATGAGGGCCTTGCAGGGCTTAGGGCCCAGGCTTTCATTCTGGTGGGCTGTGGGCCTAGGGCTTGGGTCCCAGCTTGCTCCTCATGCTGGTGGCATCCATTTTCTCAGGCATGTCAAAACTCTTTTCGCTTTTCGCTTTTTTCATTTTCTTCTTCCCCATTAACCCCATATAGTTCCCTGCATGGAACCTTAGGGCACTGGGGCTCAACCAAAATGGACAGCTGTGCAGTCAGCTTGTTTATGTGACACTGACAGTACAGCCACTCCTGAGCTGCACTCCCATCAGCAGGCTGCTCAGTACACTGCATCTCACCTCAACCATGACCCAGTGACTGTGTCCAGCTCCCCACCATCTGACTCTGGCTCCCCACACCCCTCATCACTAGCCCACAAGTGCAAGAATCCTGATCCTATCACCCTTTCAGGTGATGAGGATGATGACACTGTGCCAGAATGACCATCCATGCTTGGCAAAGGTGAGTGCTAATGAGTTTCCCCTTTTTACTTATCACTAACAATAGCAGCAACAGGAACTAAAAAAGTACAGGCAAATTTTCCTTCAAATGGCCACACTTGGCCTGCTTGTTTGGTCAAAGGTGAGTGTTTCACTCATTTTGTTCTGTATGTTACTGATTTGCTCATGAAAATAGCTTCTTCATTATTCTTACCTCAAGATGAAATTGTTAAGGATGGGCTTTTGAAATATGACAATGTTCTTTAGATTGATGGTGGCCCCACTTGAGAAATCCATATCTAAGATGTCAATCAATTTTTCAAGCTGATATACATTTACTGATGGTAGCACTGGAAAGAGGGTTCAAGACTGTAACATGTGCTTGTAAGTTAATCTGAATATTACTTATTTATATTGATTTTAATTGATTTTGAGCAGGAAAGATTCTCATTTGGTGCCATCTAGAGTGACATCATTGGGTAAGTTTTAACTATTATATGCACATTTTTATACTTGCTCCTGACTATTTTGACATATGTACAGGCTCTGTACTTGCAATGGGCTGAGGCAAATGGCTTTGTTTTGATGCTTCCAAAGGACTGCAAGGAACATAAGAAGCAGTCAAGTGCCAATAGACAGAGCCCCACTGCCTTCAACCTGTACCTATTGTCAGTATGTTATGCTTAACTGAAGTCTAGCATAGATCACAAAGAGGTTCAAAGACTTGCTTCCACTGTTCAACTAGCAGGATGAAGAGTTGTTGTGGGGATATTCCATATGAAATTGAAGAAGTGTCTACTCAGAAGTAGGATGAGGACTTAGGGATCTGATGGTAATCAATGTAAGGGTTTGTCATATCCCAGAATTTGACTAAGTCATCTCTGGTTTCATCTGATACCCTCTGATCCGTTTCCTCCTGTTCCTCCTGTTTCATTCACCCAGACTCTTCTGTCTCCTGTTCCTTATCTCTGTCTCTGATTAGTCTTTGACACATGTACGTTATACTTACATTTCATTTCTATGTCTCCTTGTTCTCTATCTAGTATAGTCTCCATTCTTCCCTGCAGTGCTCGGGTAAGGAGCACAGCTCCAGCTGTGCAACTGACCAGTGCAGCAGTGGTACTTAGTTTCCTCCGCATTTGACCCTGACCCTTTCTCCTTGTGGAATTCCACCTCTATATATAAACACTTGTACTCTGTACTCTGTTCTTTAGTTCGAATATCAACTTAGTCTCTGCTTCTAATCCTTTCATCATTAAGCTCATCAACAAGTTCTCCTGCCTGAGTCTTGACGACTCCCCTCTGACCCTCTGACCCCCTGCTCCCACCCTTGCGTAAATTAGCAACCCAGAACTCTGACAAGGGTGCACCACATAAGGTGAAGCCGAAGTCACTACCCCTACCAAATACCTCCAGCACTCCAGAAGCAAGTAACCAGACTCCTGCAGACCTGGACTTAATAGTATATTCAAACTCGCACTTGTTACAAGTTCCCCACATTCTTCACTTACCCATTTTCCAACAATCACACATGGCAACCCACATTATGAGGACTCATTCTCACTCTCAGAATACCCAAGAAAGCGAGGAGCCTCCCCAGTCAAACCCCTACCCCTTCTTCACATCTTCCCATTGATTCTCTGAGGTTGTCAATGACTTCCAAAGCTTTTCAGCTTGTTGTCCATTTACCTCTGCATCTCACATGCACTCCCCTTCACTCAGCGCATGCATAGAAGAGTTGTGTGACAATGACGACCACATGGAGAGAGCAATTCCTGGTGATTACAATACACCTCTGAGGCATCCTGTTCTGGAACATCATACTTTCCCTGAGGTTGATCCAGGCGATGACAGCTCTGACGAACAGATAAACTATGATGACTATGGTCTACCCAATGAAGAAGATGACTTCCCTGGCAGCCCTCCTGGCCCCAGAGATGATCCCAATAATGACCCTGATGATAACTCTGGCAATGGTGATGGTGATGCAGGAAGAAATGACAATGCTAACCCTGAGGCTGTGTTGGCTAATCTGGCCAACACAATCTGGGGGTTGTCTCTCTCCAACCACTGACCCAATGACTTCGGTGGCCAATGCACCAAGGTTCACGAAGCAGACCAGTTTGATGGTATGGAGCCCTGCAAATTCTGGACTTTCCTTGTCCAATGTGAACTTAACTTCCAGGACCAGCCCAGGGCCTTCCAGACTGACTGCACCAAGATCACATTCATGTAGTCATATCTGAAAGAGATGGCCTTAGAATGGTTCGAGCCAGATCTTGTTACGCTCAGGCGTAGACCCGAGTGATGGGGGACGAGGGGACGTTAACGTCGCTATTCAGCTGACATGGCAGGGGTTGATAGACGGGCGATCTGCTATCCTCAGCCTCAACGGTATGTCGTGAGCTGTTGACCTGGTCAACGTATGTTGTGACGCAGGGACGAAGGAGTCGCTATGGGGGAGCGATGACGAGGGGGTCGAGGGGAACACCTACTTGGTAGCAAGGCGAGGACTGGGGGGCCCGAGAGGAATCGATGATCAAGGTAGATTCGGGTAGGTCTAACTTGGGGAATACATCGAGGGTATCAAGAGGTTTATATAGACGAGTCAAGAGAGAATGAAGCGGAGCGTAAAAGGGATGACTTGACTATAGAATGCGATGGAATCGCGAAGAAGGGGAACGAGTCAGAGATAACGGTATTGGTACAGCTGTGGATACTGTGGATGAGTCACGCTAAATAGGTAAGCGAAGATAAGAGAAAAGGAGGAATAATAAAGTGGCTCAAGCGGGACTTGAACAGCGAGAGCAGTGTCTGTAGGGAAACTAGGGTAAGGGTGAAGGGAAAGGAATAGGGGTATATGCGAATCGTAACATTACCCCCCGGTTAAGGGTCAAGTCCATGACGAAGACTTTAGAAGTCACCATAGCCGGAACCAGTGTCATTGAAGTCTGCCTCAAGGGAGACGTAGGGGTCCATGTCGGGGGAGGGGGAGCGGGCGGGTCGTCGAGTACGAGAGAATGGGAGACGACTTGGGGCCCTGTGATAGGATCCTTGAGAGGAGGATCCGGACGAGGATGAGGGGGGGAGGACGGGGGAGCGACGAGGCCACGAGGGGCATGAGAACCGTTGATGGCCCGGGGCGTACTCCTTGCACTTGTTGCATTGGTAACGAGGGCAATTGATACGGATGTGTCCCACTGTGTGACAATGGAAGCATTGGAGAGTAGCATGGGGGC
>JBBPML010000343.1:0-26343 GCA_038090275.1 Austroboletus novae-zelandiae | reverse complement strand
GTAAATTAAAAAAAATGCGGCGGTTGAGTAAAGTTGCGAGTTAGTGGCTATGTAAAAATGCAAGTTAGTGGCTGAGCAAAATTGCAAGTTAGTGGCTGTGTGAAATGTGGCGACTGGGTAAAAAAAATACGGTGGATTCTGTGAAAAATGCGCTAATAATTAAATGTGCAAACCTAACACCATAGGCGCCTCACTTTCGGCCTTTATTTCCTCGGAGGTTCTGTCGTCCGTTATATTTTTGGTGCAGTCCGACACTCATATAATGATACTTCGGTGGCTGCAACGTACCGTGATTCAGAACATGCGAGGTGACAACAAAAAATTCCAACCAATCAAACCAGTCGTGCACATGGTGTTCCAGGTCCTAACGTTGATCGAGGACATGTTGACGTCATATTTACTGTTTGCCTAGAATTCTGGTCAGCACGGAAAAGGAATAGTCAAAGTGGGAATCTAGAAGTGAGTTGACGCTGGGATCAACTGTGGTCGCGCACCTTATGTTTCCGAATTTAACACCAATAAACGTGGCTTGCAGTGGAGTTATATACGCACATCCCGATCGCACTTTGGTCAGTTATGTAATCCTGTTACGACACATTTCTGTCGTTTCTGCCAAGAGCTTGGGGAAGATGAAGTGAGAAAGGAACTTGCAGTCGTTCACTGGCGTTCTGTTTCCCTTGTGGGGGCCGTTAAATCGAGACCTTTACCTCTTCCTCCACGCCGGCCTCAGTTGAAGACTGTCAGGAACATTCACTGGTTTCCGGCGCTCTGAATGGCTGTTGTCAGACTAGGAGACTTCAGTAGCAAGAAGCGCAGCCCGATCAGTAACGCGGCGAATTTCAGAGGTAAACGGTGATACATGCTACATTTGGAAGAGCTTCAATAGCCAGTTCCCGGGAATAGCCGCTACTTGTTGAGTCACGACCCCCCGCTATTATGTAGTATGATTAGAGTATATGTAGTAGATAGTAAGCGGAGCAAACAGAAAGATGCGTGATGAGCCTGGCATGGGTTGATCGGTGAATTCTTCGGCCTCGAGGCTAGAGGTATGTACTATGCATGTACGAGGCCACAAATACACAGCGTTTCTCGTGCAAGGCCCCTTTGCCTCTCACCGTCAACTTGAACTCACACCATCAATCACCCTCGCAATCAACCATCCTCTATCGTGACGAGTCATAACTAGTCGAACGTTCATTCATAATATCCGCATGGCCTCCATGCTCAGCAAGTTCCTGGGCAGCAGCAGCAGCAGCAGCAGCAGTAACAGCAGCGCCTCCACCCCCAAGCGTGCTAGCACGCTCCTCAAGGCCGCCCCTCTCCCGTCCAAACTGACGACGGCAACATCGCCCACCGACTACGCTTCACCCTCGTCCTACCCCCCTCCCGAAAGCAAGTCGTCCGTGTCGTCCAACGAAGCGCTGTGGGAACACGTTCAGAATAGCACGCCGTCCTCTGACGCGGACTCTGACACGACCACGTTTGAGCGTATTGGCCATGCCGATGCGGACCGAAGTACACGTGGCGGGGCTACACAGCCGTCTTCGTCGCCCCCACCCGCCCGCACATCTGCAGAGTGGCACGAGGAGCGGGAGCGGATGCGCCAAGAGCTCGACGCGGCGCTCGCTGCTCAACGCAAGGCCGAAAGCGAGCGCGGCCGGTGGGAACGCCGGGCAATGGATCTCCGCGGCGCCCGTCCTGAGCGCGAAAGGGACAAGGACGCGTTCAAGGCAGACAACGAAAGGCTTAAAAAGACGCTGGAGCATCGCGTGCAGCAGCTCGAGTCCGTGCGGGAGGAGATGAAACAGGAGCGTGCGCAACATCAGTCAGAGACGGAGCGGCTCGAGGGCGCTCTGAATACTGCGCGCCAGGCACCTACAGAAGAGCTGGTGACGCTCAAAACAACCTTGCAGAAACACGTAAATCAGGTCGAATTTCTGGCCGAAGAACGCGACCGCGTGCGGAAAGAAAGGGAATCTGTCGTGGCCAATCTTAAAAGGGAAATCGAGCAGCTCAGAGTAACGCATGCAAAAGAGAGCGAGCAGGCCAAGAAAGCAGTCGAGGAAGTCAATCAGGATCGGTTGCAAGCGCATTCAGAACTACGGAAAGCGAGAATATCGCTCGACGTATTAAATTCTAAATTCGATGAAAGTCGCCACGAGGTTCATTCGCTTCACCGCGCGCTTTTTGATGCAAAGGAATCGTCCAGGAGAGTTTCCGAACTAAAGGAACAACTAGATGTTCAATGCAAGACACTTCAAAATGCGCGAGAAGAATCATCGGCGTTGAAAAGAGAGTTCCTTCAGGTCACAACGCTCCTGGAGGACCGCACCTCGGAGCTTAAGGGCGCGCAGAGCTTCCTTACAACGGCTGATGCTTTCTCTGGTGTCGAGGTCACCAATACCCTTCGGAGGCTGAATGCGGAGATGTTGCAGAGTACGGCCTACATGGCTGAGTCCATGGTCGAGCTGTTCTTCCACGATACAACATCACAGGTATCCAAGACGGACGAGCAGCTGGCCGCTTGCAAACGAGCATATCCTGCCATCGGAACATCCATCGTCCATTTCCTCGGGACTAAAAAACATAGAGATGATCCCATCTTGATCCAGATCGCATTCCAAGCCTATATGACTTACCGTCTGCGTTGGATCGCTTGTTCTTGGATCATTTGTGGAGACGAAGACCACAACCGATTCATTGAAGCAATCTACCAGAGCGTGCGAGATAGTGGTGAGTGAATATTGCTTGACATCGTACACTACTCGACGAAGCTCATACATCGATCAGAGGCACAAGCGATCGCTGGCCGTTGGCGCGCCCTCACGCGTGGGCATGTTCCATCTACGCCACTCAACGAGTCACAACTCGCGTTCCAAATCTCGACCAAGATGATCTCTGGTCTCAGCGATATCCTCCTGACGACGGGGTGTAATGCACCAAAAGCGGACATTGTCGCCGCGATCACTTCCAAGTTCGCAGAGAAACTGTCCTTCCTGGTCTCTTTGGCCATGCGAGTGAACAAAATCGTCGGGGAGGAGGTTACGTCTGGTGATTTCGAGGTGTTAGCTGTTCCGCCAGGGATGGCTTTTGATGTGGCGACGATGGAGGATTCGTATGATGATGGGTCTGCAAAGGGGATGGGAAACACGTCCAAGGTGTTGTGTGCAACGGATTTGGGTCTGAGAAAGAAGACCCGGATTGCGACGACTGGGGAGAATCAGTGGGAGACAAAAGTATTGCTCAAGCCAAAGGTTGCACTCGAGTCGGTTATTGATATTTTGGATGATTGATCAAGCGAGTTTCGTGTATGTACTATGCCCTTCATTTGTATCAGTAGTCGAACGTTGACAACGTTGAATAACCTTGCAATGTGGAATTGCTGTGACATGACGGTGCACATATAGTTTAAAAGCCCATTAACGTTCCAACCTTCTGCGCCTACCACCCACCAGCACTGCCCATGGGAACCCTCTTGTCAATTCCCTTCTTCATTGTTTCTTTCAATCTGCCTTTATCGTTCATGCACGTGACACGATCGTTAACGTTGATCTTTGCAAATCGAAATAGGAAGGTCAGAAGGTTCGGTAGCGTGTACATACTTTGTATTTATTTATTGCAAACACGAGGACACGAAGATATCGCCGCCGTCCGAATTCTCTGTCTCTCTCAATCCAATATCATGCGACTATTCCTGACAGGCTTCACTCACTTCATTTGCCTAGCTGTGCCTATCGCTGCTGTTGCGTTGGACAGCGGCGGCAAGGGAAAAGATGTAAACAAAGTCAAGGCCGTCGGCGGTGAGTTCTTCATTTTGCTTTTAAATGCATCGAGCACTCATTATGTGGCTTTTTCACCAGACTTGGAGATGTCGAACTCAGGCACATGTAAGCACCAACCACTGGCAGAGTGTTCACATCGAGAGTCATAACACTGACAATCATACAGCATTCTTGAACCCGACTTACATTTTTAATAGCATGAAAGGTAAATGTACCTCTGAATACAATCATGCTTCCCCCTAGTCTAATCTCAATGACAGATACATACCTTCCATCATCTCTCCGCATGGCTAGTGCCATCCAAGCCTTTGTGGCGCCCAGGCCGCCCCCACCTGACTTTTGGGACAGAATCAAAGAATACGAAGATGCTCTACAAGATTATGTCCCTCGCCTACTCGAAGACGCAGCTGCGTTTTTCAAGTCCACCAAATTCGATGACATTTCGTCCTCCATGAACCACATCGTCACCGCCTCTACCACGTTCCGCAACCACATAAACGATACTCTACATGTTCAAAATTTTACCTTGGACACGCTCACAGAAGAGCTTGAACGCGTCTTCATGAATATTGTACACAGCCTGGAGGACATTCCTCCCCCAGACAAGGCACCTGGACACGCGGAAAGGACAAGAGTAGTAGACAAGGTCTTGGATGACGTGGCTGTGGCGCTGATGGACCTCGCTCATCGACATGGGATCGACGAGGAGGCTGTCACGTCCTACCTCGCTGTTTTGAGACCGCATGTGGAAGCGCTCACAGTTGCAATCGGTATATTAAATGTGTCTTGGGGTTTCCTGCTTGATAATGTTTTCGTCCAGGCGATATCAACGAGCAGCATCCCAAATTGTTCCCTATACTTGCGTTTACCGTCGCGGCTCTTCTCATTCCAGAATCATGGATCCTTCGGCCTTTCCTGAGCTTGTTTGGCTTCGGACCTTCGGGTCCTGTTAGAGGTGCGTCATGTCTTTTAGGGCTCTAAATAACGCGTACCTCAAGCTAAGCTTGAACGTGTGCTGCAGGCTCGGCTGCGGCTTTCTTGCAGAGGATTTTCTGGGGAGCCAAAGTAGCCCCCGGAAGTTGGTTTTCGATGCTTCAGGCGGTAGGGATGGGCATACTACCCAAGTGGGCTGGGCTCGCTACCAAACTGCCCCTGTGGATTGGAGGTATATTGGCGATATTGTTATCTTCCTGCTTTGGGAGACGCACAAACTGAACGCTAGAATGCATGTCCCAAATTCCTTCGTTGACTTCTTCCTCTTTTTTGCCATCGTCTCCCGCACTTTTCTTGACTCGTTGAAATACGACAGTGTTACGTCGAGTTTGATTGTACGCTTGGTACTTAGCTTGTCCCCCTCATGTACATAGCATTGCATCTAAAGATTCAGTTCAAGTCTCGGTATTTCGGGACGCATATTCAATGATTGGCACAGAATACTTCACACCTCCACAAAGAAGGCACAAATTCCAATAGTACATACTAGGTAATCGCTCCGCTATGGTAGGGCTTAAATATTCACTATTCGCCTATGTGCTTGACATGGCAAGCTTTATCTCAACTCAGAAGCGCACTTTCCTCCTCCAAGACTTCAGCGTTTCAGCCGGAGAAGAAGACTATCGATATGGTTTTCGCAAATTGCCGAAAACCAGAATGCATGCGCAGAATCATGGGAAGGGATCAGGCTATGCGCAATTTCATGGGCGAGCACGAAGAACCTAGAGTCAAAAGTCTAGTCATTCAGATCGTGGGAGAATGATGTAGAACACACCACGATAGTATCGCACGCCGAGAGTCGTTATTCTGCACATCCTTATCGTCTATGAGACGTTTTATCAGCCCGATCGGCACAAAGACGCAACTTGTGATACTCACGCCAATCCTCAAAGTATCGTAGGTTGAGGTAGATGCTTCCATCCAAGTTGAATGCGATAGGACCGCCGGAAACTTCATAGAAAATGTGCAACGATTTCGGTTCGACTTCGTGGGACGCTGCGGCGGGTATGACAACATTTATAAAACGATGTAGCAGTTCCTGCTTTCCCGCGATGAAAGCACAAATGCTCGGGTCGTCTATGCAAGGATGATTTTAAAGTCTGTTTGGAATACCCAGGGAACGAAGGAACCACCTCCTGCCACATGGATTGCAACACCTTCCGATGTAACACCTGGATCGTCTTGTGAAAAAGATGAAGTTGTTGAAACATGCTCGACTTACCAAGAGACCGTAAATTGTCGATTTGTGCAAAATCGTAGCAGGAGTAGTGCTTCAGGAATTCGACCATTTCTTCGTCACTTAACAACTGGTGACGTCCCAAATTGCACGCATCCACTGCTCTTTTCACGACGTTTTCTGTTGATATGTCAGAAGCGTCACCAGAAATACTTCGTAACTCACGGATGCAGTTCTGAGAGAGACGTTGACGCGAAATACTGGTAATAGATAAGCAGCAAAACTTTATAAACAACCAACACTCACTTTCTACGTTCAGGTGTCATCGATGGACATTGGCTTAACGTAAGCGTGCCCTTGACTGCACGGTATGCGCGCGAACCAGCCTTCGCAATGAACTCAAATGTTGATGTTGATGTTGTTTGACGGTGTTCTTGATCGGCAGGTAAACTCGCCAAAGGGTGATTGTCATGTGTTATGACTGCATCACTAGGTGTCGTGTCAACAGGTAAGTCAAGTGGCTTCTCCTCGTCGAACTGCTCGACTGTAAGAACATGTTAAAGTCAGCCGACCATCTCAGTTGTAGGACTGTGGAACCGACCATCGAAGCCTGCTCGTTTCAAAAGTTTTAAGTCCGAGAGCATAGCTCCAAGGAGGACGGTATCAGTGAACCTTACTTTTCCAAACAAAATGCGGCACAAAGATGCAGCAAGGCTTTGCATAGCGTAAGTAGGCTAGAAACTCATGCATAACCGGTCGGCACACTCACTCATACATGTCTCTGTGTACGTAATTTGAGATCCACAGTTCGATGATTTTTTCTTCGTTAGAATCGTTACTGCACTTCGCGACGGCCCACAGGTCTTGCTCCAGCGACTTCTTATTATCGCCAATCATGAGGGTTTTGTGGACCAGTATCCTCCGGCAGGCGAAAACACGGAAGTTTTCGGTTGTAAGGATATGTGCTTTATTGTGCTGGTAATGTGAACACTTCTGCAGGAACGAAGGATGCCTTTGAAGAACCAAGGCTTTGACTTCAGTGCATCTTCGGTCATCGAGGATGGCAGGAGAGTCCTCATATCGTTCTCGGATGACAGTACTCAACCGTCTGCACCCAAGGAAACTGTAGAAGCCTACCACGCTTGGTGAGTTTACTAAGGAATTAATAAACCAGTTGATGCATACGTTCGAGCAACTCATCTTGCGGTGCAACATGCACGATGTCGCCAAATAGCTCGTAGTCCCTTGGGTCATCAATGATGACAATCTCCTTAGGTACACACAATTTATAGACAGGCTCCCGTTCATCCTTGTTACTGGTTCTTCTTAGACGTTTACCAAGCAAAGTCTGCTTATGCGTCATCCTATACAGTGTTTCATTGGGAATGTGAGCTTTTCTGTTTGCTAGATCTCGCAACTTCTCCAAGAAACTACATTGTTCCACGTCACTGGAGACTCGGATACACATGTTTATAACACACCTTTCAGGTGTTCCGGCAAGTTGGTAAAACTTCTCGGGATCGTCGATTAAGCGCTTCGCAATATCCTTTGGGGAAGGGTCTTCCTTCGAACCGCAAGTACTCAGGAAGCGGACTGCCTTGGGGCCAAAGTCCACGAACGAAAATAGCTTGGAGTAAAATTCGTTCTTAGGCTGACCAAAGTAGCATTCTTCCGGAGTGATCCACTTCCGGGGATCTGGAACTTTTTTGGGCACAATATCCAGCCTTTGCAATTCGGCGAGGTTAGACTGCGTGAAGGCTACCCTCGCGTTAGAACAACAGGCGATAAAACGAAAGTAGTTAAATACCTACCTTGATACTCAGACAGATATTCGAACCATTTAGGCGCTTCTTCATATGAAGGAGGGGTTTTCTTCAGTACAGGAATGATTTCTGATGGGGATGGATCCTTCCGGACGCCAAGTTCGTTTACAATGACTTTTTGATAGGCGTTCTGTACGACGAAAAAGCCGAGTGATTTCCAATGATCACTCAAAAACACCTTCAGCAAGGACCGCATCAGTAAAACTCTGCAGTGAAATCGCGATCGCCTCACATCTCCAGGAATTTTCAAGACGTATTTGACCTCTTTGCTTTCTGCAGGTACAAATGCAACGTCTTGGAAATCTTCTTGATGATAGTCGGAGTACTTAGATCGAATGTTGTCGCATAAATAAGCGAACGCTATTCCCTGAATTGATGTGGTCGGCGAAGTACAAAGACGATTTATTAGTTCCTTCAGAGGCGGGTAGCGACGCAGACCCAGGTCATACAAAATCTTGGCTACATCACGTGAGCCATGAATGCAGGGTAATAGATCACTCGTCCGCACCTTCTTCCGACTCATCTAACCATTTTCGGTTCTTATCCCACTTGATCACAAGAAGCCCGAGTTGACGAAAGATGTCCAATGGAGGGTAAAGTTCCTCGAGTCGATAGCGAAACTCCTCACTAGCATCATCAGGAAACGGCTTGGTTCTCAGTATCGGAAACTTTGATGAGCTGCTTGAGGGCACTAAGTAGCAGTCAATAAATTTCGACATGCTCCATGCTTTCATTTTCAGCATTCTGAAAAACGATGTCAATTGGCGGATAAGCAAATGTAACCATTCGCTTACTCATACGCCTGTTCCTCGGAGATGTTTTGTCGCACTCCAATAAATGAAAGCAATGCTATTATCTCCCTGTCAAGTTCGAGTCCAGCGAAGACGACTAGAGGTAAATCATATTTGCGATATACATCATCATCCCCAACTGGAAGATGCGCATCCTCTGGGAATCGAAGCTCGAGAGACTTGGTTTGAGACATGGCCCGAAATGTGGGAATAGATGGTGCCTTCTGGAGGATTGCCTTTACCGAGCGACGGTCCTCCTCCGGAAGGGACGACCAACCACGCGAAAGCGTGTACAGGACATGTCTAGCCCAACCAGATGAGTTGGTGAAGTCGTATGTCGGATATTCCGACCTAATTTCCTCCTGCGAGATGTGACGAAACCAGTCCATAATAGTAAGTTCTCTCCATTCAAACTTTGCAAGGTCTGTAGGGTTGAAATGCTTGCTGACGTTTATAGGGATAAGAGATATAGGAAGAGGGCCATCACGTGGGATATGGGCTCCAAGACCAATGTTATTAAGGAAGTGCCCGATTTGAGATAGTGGACGCGAGATTCCACCTGCTGCTGTGAAGCTGACCACCTTCAAAAAGTTGGTGACAGACAAGCTTGAACCACTTCGCTTCGTTTCTCTGAGCCACCAACGAAGGCAAGAACACAGCTTTTCTATGCTGAGAGGGTGCCCATCTAGGGCTTGTAACACATCCTCCGCGGACACCGATGATATCTTGTATGGTAGACGATCAATGATCTGTGCCGCTTCCTGAGCGACAAGTTCTGACAGCATCGGGATGGTATCAAGAAACTCGGTAACTCGGGAATTGAATGTTTTGATAACTGCAACTTCCCGGACGCCGACGGAAGACAGAAGCCGCAGAGGATGAAAGCAACTGTAGAACGAATTGCGCAGAACTTTAGCGACCTTCGATGATGGTGTGGAGTCATGAAAGGTGAAGAATTTGAGAACATGAAGGAAGCGCCGGTTCAAATCATCGCGAGATGGCGATTGTTCGGACCCCGTGCTTGTGAGAGCCGCTTCCCATAGATGTTTGATATCCGAGATTTCCTCTTCATAGACAACACGGCATAAGAAGCCTCCGACGTATAGTAGTTCCTCATTCCAGGCTGGTATATTAGTGAGCTAGCGCTATATTATTCCAACGGGGACTTACAAGAAACATATTCATTACTAGGTCATCGCATGAGTGATCACCATCACGAGAAAAAGCGCTCGCTTACACAAAATCAATCGATTCACGTTCCACGGTAGGGATGAAACGTGAAGACATGTGGCCTCCGATACTCGTTGTTTGTCCTGTGGCATGTCCCTACTCACGGCCATCAGTCCTTCATGCAGGCCACTTCATATAGTGGAAACGCACAATAAAGATCCGCATATGCTTATCCCTAATTCGAATTAGACTTCTTTGTTGATAGTGACGGAAACTATCTCGCACCCTTCAAGATCCACACGCAAGCCTCGGAAAATATTTTCCAGTTCAGGATGGGTGTTTCGCTGCCCCGCAGAGTTATGATCATATTCATATCTCCCAGTCTTGAAACAAATGATCAATAAACCCGGGTAAGACAGACAGTTCAACAACTTACATAGATCAAACTGTATTCTAGTCGGGCTGGTGGCTTCTTCTTCATAGACCGCCGTAATTCGCTCGACAGTTTCTCGTCGGCCTTTACATCGACTTTTGCAGTGAAGATGGTTAGATCTACACGAGACTTAGCATTTTTCATTTCTACTTCAATCGTGATGCCTAGATGGATATAAAGATCAACATGAGAACTGCGCAACATCTGCCCACTCACGATGAGATTCTGCCTCGTTCACACACATCACCCCCTTGTCGCTAGACCGTACCATCTCCTTAGGTATATCGATCATTCGAGGGAACTGCCGAGATTTTTGGATATACCCGACACGGTCGTCGTCAATGAAGACGCCGATAGTCGTCATATTGACCATGAAAGTGATTGACGATGCAAGAAATCGCACGAGGTCCGAAAGAGATGACATAGAACGTGGTTCTCGTAACGGAAGCTTGAATGTCGTCCAACGATCCTGCTGTGGGAAAACGGAGTGGCGGATATATAGCTGGGGCCTCGATGAGATGTTGACTCCAGCACTCATTGACATCGGCATACCTGGTTGTCATTCTTCTTCCAGTAAAAAAGTAACTCGCGACCTACAATTATGTTGTGAGTGGGGAATACAGAAAGGGCCATATTCCTTAC
This sequence comes from Austroboletus novae-zelandiae, assembly GCA_038090275.1. NCBI lineage: Eukaryota > Fungi > Basidiomycota > Agaricomycetes > Boletales > Boletaceae > Austroboletus > Austroboletus novae-zelandiae. The sequence goes on along the minus strand of JBBPML010000343.1, from coordinate 15,532 downwards.
CTCCGGAAGAGACGGACGGGCTGTCTGTTACAGAAAATACGCTGTAGAAGCCTATCAGACATAATTAAGTATCATTCTAAACGCAGAGGTGCTGTACACCAACCAACTCCAAACGCGCCAATTTTCTCGGGATTGGGGTTGCCCTCGGCTAAGGAGATAGCATTTATGTCTTGAATACGAAGAAGGGCGTATCAACACACCGATCACTGGCAGTCGCCCCCAGTCACCAACGTCAAACGGTTTACCGTCGTTTCGGATTGACCACTGCACGACCTTCTCAGTAAAAACGTCAGTACAGAAACGGGAAGAGGAAGCATCCGCACCTTTGTGGTTTTCGCATCAGAGACGGTAGAGCTTCCTTCCTGTACTTGTTGTTGTTGAACGGCCGTTGTTTTGAAGTGAATTTCGGCATTCAAGCCTGGGCTTTCCGCATCGAAGGGGCCAGCGTCATCGGCATTTTGCAGGAGCTCCCGAAATACTAGGGCGACGAATGCGAAAGTTGCTATGGAATATACGGGACAACTTACGAGTGAACTCTCCCGAATAACGGGCAAGGACCTTGTCGATCAAGGCACGCTGATTGACTTCGGCCTCAAGCTCTTCTGTTGTCGTCTGTTGTGACGTTGTCGAGCTTTCTTCTGCATCCATCGAAAGACTTGGGGAATCAGACGATGGTGGTCAGACGTGACCTTTGAGCGCTAGAATTAACGCTAGAACTAATTGCCTTCTGGTTGCCTCATGGCCATCATTGTGGGCACTAAGCGCTTGTGCGAAGTTCTCGAAGAGTCGAACCCATCCCACGTGGCACTACTCTTTGCAGAATCAATACGCAAAAAATCTTCAACGACCTCACGGCCCTACCCTTGTGATTTCCGGGACCAAAACCTAGCCTCCCATTATCTTATGTTCATAGCGAAGTCCATATTGGGGATGTTGCTTGGCCAAATTCGACCCAAAAAGTGCTTTTTGCAGACGGAATATGTCACGCTGGTCGTGCAATATGCCATGGCCTTCAGAGCACGCATACCAATAAGTAGTAAATTTTTATCAACTTGTCCTCCGCAATTCTGTTGCTGACTTGATACTATGCACATCCTGCAGTTTCAAGTCATTGTCCACGTCGGGCGCCCTTTTAATTCTCCCATCAGACGCCGGTTCCGAGAGTCTTGATGAGAAGCTGCGGAACGAATTATTGGTGCCTTGCCTCATTTCATAATATCTGACCAACCCAATGGGTCCTTCTGAACCGTGACACCTCTGGCGCATACAACTGTGACGCGTCCGTCGCAGCTGGCATAGAAGTCCCCGCCAAGGAGATCAAGCATATTTGCTCCGAGAGTACCTATAATTATCGAGCTGCAAACCTCGTTATTCAAACCCTTAAACGGAATCAGATTCTGACATCTGCAACGTTGACCGAACTTGAAGAATTGATATTGGGAATGGAAGGGTCTGCTGAAACGAACGGCACTTTGACAGGTCTATCCGATATGTTAATGCTATTCGAACGCTTCAAGATCCGTCACGACCTTGATAGTCTTACGCGTTCGATTTCCGTGATGCAGGATGTCCTGGAACATGTTACAAATACCTATTTCGACAAACCATGGATGCCGGCCCCCTCGGAGATAAACCGTAGACGACGTGGCGTAATTTCTGACCTTGACCACTCGATCTCCATGGCCAAGGAAGCCCCCAAACTCGTCCCCGACGGCCATATAGAAAAGCCTCGCATCCCTTGGTATCTCGCTCTGTGCGTAGTTTGTACACGGGTGTTGAGTCTGAACTCGCCACTCCGAAATTGTCAAGCTCGAGAGGGCTCTTGCGTCGAACAGCTATTCTGAGAAGTCTCGGATACAGGCCTCTCTTGTGGAAGCGCTGCTCGTCTGTTTCGTACGGCATGGTGATGTCGCCGACCTCGATGGAAAATAATCGTTCGGACAAACCTAGCATGCGGCTCTCTCCTCTCAGCAACGCCCTTCGTGTCCGTTTTGTACAGCGTAGTAGTGTCATCGACCTCGATGGCTCCATTCCATGGTCAAGGAAGCCGTTAATCTCGCCTTAGACAATCATCTGGACAAGCCTCGGACGCTCGCCTCTCTTGGTGACGCACTCTGTGCTCCGAAGTCGCTAATCTTGAGCGTGCAGTGTCCATGATCGAAAAGGCTATGACGAACATTCCAAACACTCACCGTGACCGAAAGGCCTCTCATCGTCATCAAACTCGGTATTGCACTTCTTTTACGATTGGTTACAAGACGTCTATTATCTACCAATCAATCAATCAGACTAGAGATCCGTCGCATCTCACTTGTACGTCGCAACTCGATTGGCTGAATAATCTCGCCGGTCAAGTGCCAATGACTTTGATGAAGCAATTTTACGACGACGAAACGCCGTCGAACTCATTCGCAACGATGTCCTTGAAAAAAAAAAGTGTCTTACCAACCTCGCCAGTTCCCTCCTTACTCACTTTCGATGCCTCTGCGATCCAAGAGACCCCGAGGAAGCTATCTCAAGGTACCAAGAGGCCGCCGAGCTTGTACCTGGTGGCCGACTTAACAAACTCCAATTTCTGAACGACCTCGCGCTCTCCCTCAAAGCTCGTTTCAAGCGCACTGGAAAACTGAGCGATTTCGAGTTATAGAGATGCCGTCAGGCTCAGTACTCCTGAAGATCATCCTGGAAAAAAAATAGCTATTAGAAGAGTCTTTTAATCCGGACTCTCTCCGGAGCCTCCATTTTCCTGTCCCTCTCCTCTATTGTTTATTTTCGGAGACGCTGTTGGGCATTCGTGTAAGGTTGTTGTATGGACACGAATCCTTGGCTATTGGTATACTTAATACTCGAACTGTAGTCTGAGTGACCTCGCTACTGTGGTCTCCCACATTTTCTTCGACTAACGGTATTCTTTGAATTGACTGTTGTCCAATGTCAGTGCACAATGCCGCTCCGGCGTTTCTGACACTGTTAACTCGAGCCCAGTCGGTTCTTTCCGTGTTCCTCAATTGATATCGGATGACAGTATCGATAGTGACAAGGCAACTTGAACAAGGTATGCAAGGGATACAGATACATCGGGAACGATACAATTGACATACACGGTATTCGGTCAACATTCTTCCGTCTTGATCTTTTTCCTTTCCCCTGTTTGTATGCGTTGAATACAAGAGGCAGAAAAAAGTGCGCCAGATCAATGACAAGCCGAACGCAGGAATATAAAGGGAGACACGAGCTCGTTTACAGTACAACATACCTAGACCTATGTTCTCGTCACGCTCTCTCTTGACGGTGACTGCCAACGAGAACAAGAAGTTATTAAAGTACTCATATGCGCTTCAAAGATAAACGCATACCTCTCGCTGTGGACAACGAAGTAACAGCCGCACCTAAAAGGAAGTTGTTTACCTCGGCTTTGAGTCGTGCAGAGGGACGGCATTCCGAGTGGGCGGGAGGCGTAGTTCCGCGATCTATGAAAGCACGAACGTTGGAAGAGAGAACAAGAATAAATATGTAGATGACCCACCGCTCAGTAGACTTCGAGAATCACGTGTCGATGCGCGCTTGTGTTGAGTTAAGGAATTGAAGGCATCAATCAAAGCTCGAGAAGGTTGGTATTCTGTCCGGATTCGTTGAGCAGATGTTTCAAAACAATGTAGAAATGAAGGTGGGGAACGGGAATAAGCAGGCAGGGAGATGGGACAACAAAAAAGGATGACCCACCAGCGCTGATTAGATCACATGTCGGTGCTTCAGCGAACGAGGGACCTTGTTTGTGTTGGGGTAGGGAATTGAAAGCATCGACCAAAGCTTGGGAAGGTCGGTATCCTGTACACAGTCGTTGACTTATTAAGAGTGTAAATTTAAAGATGGAAAACGCGGACCAGAACCCCCGGAAATGGTGTCTTCGACCTCCGTTTTCACTTCCTCTTTGACAGAAACAGGCAGAGTCGGTTTTATGTCTTCTTCTTCCTTTATAAATTCCGTGTCCTCTTCGGGAGATCGAAGGGCATTTAGAGCATCCTCCTCTACGTAAAATGTCAGTGCTTAGAACAATAATGGCGAAAAGAATAGAACCTCACCCAACTCATATGGGTCAAGCTTCTTGATGAATTTCGGAGATGCCAATGGTGGTGACGACGCTCGGGGGACTTCCTCGGATTGTTCCCTATTGAGGAGCTGTGCATGAGAGGGGTGTTGAGAAGGTGGCTCATAGGGTCTGAAGAGGCTGCTGGACTGGTAACGTCGGACAATATCGATGAGATGACCAGGTAGCACAACAAATTGCCCACCGCCGCTTCTTGCGCTGCAAGTTGCTCTTCAGATCCTAGCTGGCCACTTTCTCCGGGTGCGGGCGATGATGTCTCTGTTGAAGGGGGCACCGGTGTTTCCGATTCCTGTTCTTGGTTTGTGTTCTGTTCACCTTGCAAGGGAACGGGAGGGGGTGGACGTGGACGTGGGATGGGGAGAACGAAGTTGGTGAGATTTGTTGGAGGACGGGTCCACGACGGTGGTGGGTAAGGTGAAATGACGGGTATACTGTTGAGTGGAAGGGGATTTGGGTATCTGTCGGACCAGTTATCTGAAAACATGATCAAACCAGCATGACGTGCACGAGCACAACGAACACTTACGATTGGAGGGATCTCCGTTGTTCCTCCAATTGTAGATAAAGACACATGTCGCAGTAGCGTCGTTGGGATGGCCTTTCCAGTCCTTCGCGAAGTTTGCCCAGCGATGTTCTCCAAGGAGTGGGATTATATCTATTCCTGCTTCGAGTTGAATGATTACTTCGTCACGCTACTCATATGCAACAGACGAAGGGAACGTATGAGCAGCCTGGGGTGCTCCCACACGAGGCCAGTGAAGTGGCACTCACCGTACCCATGCTATAGATACACTCTATTGTCGCAAGACGACCCCCGCCTAGTCCTGCTTGCTGAAGGACGAGTTGAGCCCAAGCAGCGACGCGATCGAAGTCGCGATGATCGCGTTGCTGTGGGATTTTGTGCACGCTCCAGGGGTTCGTGACGACGACATAGATGTCGTCGGGTATGTCGGTGTACGGGGGGCCAGATTTGGGTCTTCTAGGCATTTGTCTAGAGCTCGACGGTGGGGAGTAGAGAGTTGCGACGTTCACTTGTTACGATCCTAGGCGGAGTGGCCTTTATGGGAAGCCAGCATGACGTCCGTAAAGTAATGAGGTCTTCTTTCTCGCCTTTCATTCCATCTGATGACGCGAAACTGGTAGGCCATCGTCAAATTGGTTGACATCGAAAAAGGTGAGCGTCCTGGGATCCCAAAGCATAATATTTCATTTATTTTGTTGGCCCCACAGCGCAAGACTCAGTCATCGAATACATCTCTTCCCGACAAAACGCCCGCATTTCCCCGAAGAACCTCTCCGAAGCCACATGAAGACAGCTCCAACGAACATGTCGATCTCGAGACCACCGAGGTGAAGAACGGCGAGTCCATTGCGGCGTTGCGGAGAATGGTGCTAGGAAAAGTGGAGTACAAACCATCCCAAACTGCGTGAGCTCCACCCTCGTTCGCTGCGTGTCACGATTTTCATTTGTCTTTTCCGCTTGGCAGCCTCGGAAAATACCTCGCGCTCGATTGTGAAATGGTCGGCGTTGGAATTGAGGGTAACGAATCCTCTTTGGCGCGCGTCAGCATCGTCAACTTCACGGGTGCCATCATCCTTGACGTCTTCGTACGGCAACGCGAAAAGGTCGTCGACTATCGAACCCAGTGGAGTGGAGTTCGAACTACTGATTTGGTTGGCTCAGGTACGTGCGTCGCAGCTATCAGCGGACCAACTGAACAAAACACACCATCGTCCTTAGCAAAACCATTCAAAGAGGTCCAACAAACAGTGGCAGATCTTATCAAGGACAGAATACTCGTCGGTCATGCTATATACAACGATCTCAAGGTTCGTACTGTGTACATCACGCATACATGATGACGTGCTCACGACACGACCCGCATACAGGCACTCTTGCTTTCTCACCCGTCTCCGCAGATCCGCAATACTCAATCGCTGGCATACAAACACCATGTCGTCAAATCTCGTCGTCCTGCCCTACGTGTTCTTGTAAAGCAAGAACTCGACATTGTTATCCAAGGTGGTGAACACAGCAGCGTAGGCAATTCCGTTTCCATGCTTCTCGTTGCATTCTGATCGAAAGACAGGTAACGGATGCACGTGCTACAATGGCGCTTTTCCGATTGTACAGAAAGCAGTGGGAGAGTAATTTCAGATTTCAGGCTACCGCTCGCTCGCACTTCAAAAATAGGGCTGACAACGAGGATACTATGTCTGTCCATTCTCCGTCACGCTCTACCTCGTCGAAGAAACGAAAACACTTTGAGATCTCGGAGTCCAACAATGACGATGATGGCGACGGGGCGACTGAAGTCCCAAGATCAGCACCAGGACCCCGAGTACATTCACCGCCTCTGTCGCGTATATCACATGCCGAGGATGCGTTACCCATTCCATCTAAACGTCATGTAAAGAGAAACAGGTCTCCGTCAACGAATTCATCGCAACGAAACGGGATTTCGTCAGGAATATCAACCGTTACTAGGAGGGCTAACGGCATAAAGGAAGTCCGGGTGGGCAACGTGCAGAAAGGTTGGGTGATTGGTTCCAAAGGCGAAAAGAAAATAGGAGCACATGGGGATAAGTGGTGGAAAAGCCTAGGAGGCAAGAAGGCCAGTATCAAATTGTAATGTCGTCACACAGGTTTTCTAGATGCCCTGAATTTTATAAACTTGAACCAGCGCATTTCCAGTATAGGATAGTGCCACTCGTGTTTCATCAAATAGAGTGGTAATTCGAGAAATAGCCCACTTCAGACGAGTTAAAATGCAGTAAATCATTACTGGCTATAAGATCATTGACCGCATACGGCGTCAGTGATGGATGCGTCCGGTTCAACGTTCGCCGCCGGGGCTGAACCGAACGGAACCGAAACTTTTCCAACACTAAGTCAACTAGACCGCGGGTAATAATATTACACTTTCGACGGGGTGATATAAAGTCCATAAATAAAATGATTTACCAGAATTTAGCGTCTGATTCTTATTTTACGAGAACGACCTTCAGAAAAGAGGGACAGGGAAATGGAGACCATGTCGCAAAGACTCTTCTGATAGTTGGGCCTATCAGGATGTTCGTCTGGAGTAAGTTTGATTATGTCCCTGTGAATCGAAATAGCTTGGTAGAGATCGCTCAACTCGTTTGACCTCTCGAAACGAACTTTGACAGAGAGAGCGAGGTCGTTCAGAAATTGGGGTTTATCAGGTCGGTCGTCAGGAACAAGCCTGACAGCATCTTGGTAGCTTGAGATCGCTTTCTCGAGGTCGCTCGGATCGCGGAGACACCGAAAACGGGTGAGGAGGGAAGTGGCAAGATTGGTGAGGCATCCAGCTTTTTGAGGATTATCATCTGGAAGAAGCTCTACCGCACGTTGTTGATACAATATTGCATCGTCCAGGTCACCAGATTCATTAGACCGGCGGGAATAATCTTCCATCCAGGCCGTAGAAGTGAGGTGTAAGGAAATTTTAGTCATATGGATCGCCCGCTCGAGGACAGATGTCCTGTGGCCGAAAAATCGTAAAAGATGCGCAATTCCGAGTCCAGCGATCATTCGAGGCCTTTCGGCACGGGGATCTGGGGCGTCCTTCAAGGTCACCATACCCTCCTCCAACATGAACATTACACGCTCCAGGTCACTAGCATCTCCATGCCGTATAAACCGAACATGGAATGCATCGACAAGTGAATTAAGCTTCCGAAGCTTGTCTTCGTGGTCATCCGGGGCGAGATTCAGAGCATCCTCGATTGTGGAAATGCAGCGATCGAGATCTACGACATCGCCACGCCGTACGAAACGGACAAGGAACGCTTTCCCGAGAGAGGTTTGCATCCGAGGCTTTTCAGAATGATTGTTTGACGCAAGATCCAAAGCCTCCTTGAGCTTGATAATTGAGTTATCGAGGTCGGTGTCAACACCATTGTGTATAAAACGTGCACAGAGCGAGTCACCAAGGGAAGCAAGCATGTGGGGCTTTTCCATATGGCCGTCTGCGATGAGATTCAAAGCATCCTCAGTCTGGGAAATTGAGTCGTGAAGATCGACGACATTGCCATGTCGCACGAAACGAAGGTAGAATCTGTCTCCAAGAGAGGCCAGCATCCATGGTCTGTCGAAATGGCTGCCTGGAACGAGCTGCAAAGCATCCTGCATCACCGAAATCGACTGCGTGAGACTACCAAGGTCATTAAAGATCCTGAAGCGTTCGAATAACGCAGTGCTAAGGTTGACCAGTCGGTAAGGCCTGTCAAAGTGCCATTCTGGGGCTATTCGAGAGGAGCGATCCAACTCAGATATAAATTTGTCGAGCTTGATTAACTCGCCAGATGTCAGAATCTGGTGACGTTTAAGGGTTTGAACAATGAGATCTGCAGCTCGATAATCATAGCTACTCTTAGAGCAAATCTGCTTGACCTCCTTGGCGAGATTCTCAACGCGATCTGTGGCAGGTGTGTTATGTTGTAGTCTCCCTTGATATAAGAGAGACTGAGCAAGGTATACGAGCGTCCTAGGTCGATCTGGATGACGCCCGAGACGGGACTTTAGCGCGTTGTGATAATATTCGATTGCCACATCAAGGTCGGATATTACACCGCGAGCTTGACAATGCAGGAAGGTTGCCGTTGCATAGTTGAACATCGCGGCAGGGCGACAATCATGATTGGGAGGGCAAAGGTCCAAAGCAGCCTTGAAGCATTCAACACTTTCTAGCAGCTTTTTTGTTCCAGTACCACCGTGATATTGGAGAAGCATATCGTGTCCGTTGTCTGTTTGTTCCGCAACTCCAAGGGGTAGAGGATCATGACATTCGAACTAAACGAGTCTTGTCAACATAAGAAGAGAGAATTTAGCTATCCACTTACACTGCTTTCACTTGGAGCCAGCGTAGATAAGCCATCGACGCGCCTTTCTTCGAGAGTGATGAGGAGCGAGGGGGGAGGAAGGGTATTAGTATTGGTATCAACTCCTTCCACAGAGGGAAGTGACAAGACTATGTGCGAGGCATTTAGGCAAGTAACCACGGGAACAGAATACTGGTACCTACGATATGAGCTTCCATTGCCAACTAATTTGTCTGAACTCGTCTTCGCTGTGCACAGTAGTTCACCATTTCCAAGTAGTGGTTCAAATTCGGAAGAGGCAATGACGGAGAACTGGATTTCAACCGCTGAGCCCAAAGGCCTGATCATAATCAATGGCAAAAAATGCTGAGAGAAGAAATTATTTACAATATAATCTCGTCGTCCCACTCAACCATGTCCTCACAGAGTGAAGCCGGCTTGCATCTGGTACTTCTCTTTGTACCATTGTGCTGCATGACGACATAAAAGCCGACAAGCATGCGTTTCCGCATCAACGAAATAACAATGTGGTCCGCTCGTATACCTGTCACATGTTTGTCATATTCCTGCATTAGGGCACGACTTTTACGAACCAGTGATAATGAGCACCCGAGCATCATCAGGAACATTAGGAATGAAAAATGTGCCTGAAGAGCACGTTGACTTGCGCAAAGTGCCACTGTTGAAGGCAATCCAGTAAACTGTCCAACTTGGCCATGGATGATATACCCACATCATTTTTGAGAGGTTAACCACATCTGAACGATGTTAAAAATGTCAGCCACACAAAAGGGGTCCTGAAATACAATACTTGCTATCAAAACTTGGGTCTTCCGTGTAACTTTCCTCCAAGAATCCCCGAAACCGATCTTCTTCCATCATGCCTTCGATGGATATTTCATTCTAAAAGTACGGTCAGGTGGTGCACGGAGAGCGACCTAGAAAACAAACCTTTTCGATCATGCTTAGCCACCTGTCGTCGTGAGTGATAGCCACCTTTAGGTCGGTATCCTTATTGGTAGATCCTTAGCGCGTAACACTAGCGAAACAATGTATTATGCAAACCTTCTCCAGCTTGTAACGATTAATGACATCGGAAGGGTGAAAAGGCTGGAGGATTGCATATCGTTCATCCATCTGTCACTAGAATAAGCATACTTACCTGCGATAATGCAGGAACGCCGTCGATTTGTACGCTCTGGTCCGAGCCCTTGGGCGTACCGTAATCCCACACCTTGAACGTCGAAGCTACCCGACACAAGAATGCAACCAAAATATTAACCAAGAAACTCGTTTGAAACATCAAGTCAGACCAGAGGTTCTTCGGGTGTGACAGTCTCTCAACGCGAGCTTGGGAGTAATCATCCCAACTCCTCACCTCGATCTTGAAACCCGATATAAACACAGTTTGGTTCTCCCTGAGGTTATCTTCCGGGCTCCTGCGGAAATCGCATCTGGAATCACAGTCGTATCCACCAGCGTCATCACGATTCAAAAGGATTTGTTGGGTTGGCCTGACGTCACGAAACGAGGCAAGATACCAGGATCTCGTTTTGTAGAACCCAGTAATCAGGTAAAATGATTTGCGACCACAGAACTCAGACCATTTCGGGGCATGTTCTTCCGCAAGCCTACAGAACTCCTTCCGGAGCTCCTCGTTAAGACTCTGGGATACAGCGCCCGATGGGAGAATAAGAATGGCGCCTGACGTAGAACATGATTTGAAACTGCAAGGAGCGCTAAAGGTACAAATCAGTATTAAGTACTGCGAACCTCCAAATATTGAACTAGCACGAACTTACTTCTTGGTACGCCTTAGTACATCGCCTTGCGGACCATGAACACCATGGCATATTGCACGACCAGCAGGAATTCCATCTGAAATAAGAGGGGCTTCATTTAGGTTGAATTTGGCAAGCCCAGCTTCCAAGCCAGTGAGATTCTTGTCTCGGTGGAGGTCGTGATGAGATGGGAAACATATATTAAAAAGGACTTCAAACATGCCCGTGTTGCTGACATATCCAACATCTCCAATCTGGAGCCCGCTTTCCGCGTAGGACGTTGGGAGATTAGGCATGGGCTCCGGAAATCGCAAAGGGTAACCAAAAGATTGTTTGAGATTTGTTGCGTATTGATCTTGAAAAGACTCGGCCATCTGGGGCAGAAATTCGGCGGTGATGGGAGCCGGTTTGATACTTCGGGAACGTTGAGTAGGCACTTAGCGCCCACCGTGGCGACCATGAGGCAACCACAAGGCAATTTATTCTGGCGTCAATTCCGATAGCGCTCAAAGTCTTCCAACTGCAGAAGAGAGTCCGGCAACGTCACGACAGACAACAATAGAAGCGTTGCGCGCTGTTGAATCGGGAGAGCTCACTTGGTAAGTTTTCCGTACATTCCTTGCATTCATCTCTTTACTATAGTACTAAAGTCTGTATATTCCGAGAGCTCCTCCAAAATGCCCTTCGATATAAAAAGCGAGGATTGAATGCCGAGGTTCACTTCAAACTTGAATACAACGGCAACATCATCACCTGATATCACCCATTGTCACTCATCACGTGTGGCGTATCAAATACAACCGCCGTCACGACGACCTGGCAGAGATCTCTTGTACCCGTCCTTAGTCCTTCCCGTATAGAGCCTGATTCAGTTCGTTCTGCTCGCCCATCTTTGCCTCTTTGTCTCGTGCACGCATAACATAATTGCAGACCACGGCTACTTTTTTACTCTTGAGGATAACAATGCCGGAGTCAGAACTTTATAAGCATTGATCCACGTCTGTAGACCACACGCAACGCGAATCAAAAGTGAAGAGGTAATGTAAAAGTAAAAATTGCCATGTACAACATGTTTCGTTGTTGTTGTCGTCGTTGAGCGTGTTGTTGTCGTCGGCGGTTGAGAGGGAGTATATCACCCTTGTCACTGTCGTCGGGCGCCGGCCTTGTTGTCACCCTCGTCGTCGTCTCGTTGTCATTGTCGTTGTCGCAGACGCGGTGTGCCATCGTGACTGCCATGGCTGTATGTGTTGAGGATGGGTGGGTTGAGGCTCGAGAGGGAGGTGCTGGTCTTGTCGTCGACGTCATCGTCGAGCTGATGGAGAGAGTGATTGAATACGACCGTTGCCAGCGGTGCCAGAGTAGGACGAGGGATGGTGTTGTACTCACCGTCACCCTATGGGACCTATGCCACCCATTGCGCCGGTGGTGGGCGTGCTATTGAGAGGGAGGCGCTGGCCTTGCTGTCATGGTGGTTGTTGTCGAACTGATGGAGAGATGAGGCAGAGAATGGAGTACTGTCATCGTCGCCGTTGTTGCTGTTGAGGCAGTGGTGAGTGGGGATATATCTTGGTCGCTTCGCTGTCGTGTCGTTGTGGTGGCCGGGTGAGAGAGGTAAGCAGTGAGCTGGGCAAAAGACGGAGCGGCTCACCTTAGGGTCATTCTCGTTGCCATCATGTCAGCGCTGAGGCGGTGGGCGTGACGTGAGTGGCACTGTTGCATGCCCATGTCAATGGTGTCATCGGCGTCGGTGTGGTGGGCAAAGCGGCGATTGTGCCGTCCCGTTCTCCGTCATCGTCTTCATCAAGGCAGTGGGCGAAACGAGGAGGGGAGAGTCATGTGGGGAGGGAAAGTGAGTGATATGGCGGGTGACTCCAGGTGTGCATGCTACAAGGCGAACTGGGTAAATAGGCGAGGTGAAAAATCACACTGAGAGTCGGGAGAACGAGTCGATATGCGACTGCTAGCTAGAGTCAAAGCGAGTCAGTGAAAGTGGTACAAACACGAGATGGCGGACATACCTGGGCCAACTTGAAGTCCGTGAACGAACCGCGTACGCCGACAATGTGGTAAGCAGAAACGAAACCTAGAAATATTCGCAGGACACAAGGGTACCTACAGTGTACACGATGAGGGCTCACCTCATCGGATGATCACGACCAAAGGTGCACTGGGAACGATACAGAGGCACGGTATGCAAGCATGGCCATACTGGAGTTGATTGTGTGCTGTGAGTCTTGACGGCATATACAGTGGCTCAAATAAGTAATGCACGCCTCTGAGAATTTTCTTGTATCAACTCGTATTCACGCAACAACACAAATATGAATATTTGAATGATGTGAGCGCATCCCCAAAACTGTAGAGTACATGCTAGTGGTGCTGAATATTTTACGTTTCGACTATTTCAAAAATGGTGAGGCTAAAATCGAGGGGAGACGCGTGCATTACTTTTTTGGGTGGTGTCAGTCTCCATAAAGACCCATTGTGCAGCACGATGCAGCTGCCCCGCCCCGCCCAAATAGCTTGTGTCATTCCCTTTCCACTCGTCTATATACCTCCTACATGACGAATTACACATCCCCTACACAAAAGCTCGGATCTGCCAAGACAAGCTTGCAGGCTTGACAGACACTGCCATTGCTTGTAAATTTAATCTGCATTGCACGACAGTTAAGCGGATCGTGGATCGCTATTCGAAATCAGAGGACTACTATACGTTGAAGCAGAAGGCAGGCAGACCGCGTCTCTTTACAAAGCTCGACACTCGTTTTGCTGCCCACACACTCGCTAGTGGCAAAGCTCGTGACGTCACTGAGCTTCAGCAAGCCCATTTCCCAAACATTAATCCCGAAACTATTCGTTCTCGACTCCGGCAGTGTGGCTTACAAGCATATGTATGTCGTGCAAAACCTTATTTGTCCAATACATACCGGGAAAAGCGTCTCACATGGGCAAAGGCTCATGCCCACTGGACCACAGATGACTGGCAGGCTGTCATTTTCTCCGACGAGTCGAAATTCAAGCTGTTTGGCTCGGATGGGCGTCAGTATTGTTGGCGAAGGCCTGGGGAGGCGTTTGATGAAAATTTTATGAAGAAGGTTGTGAAGCACAGTGGTGGGGGTGTTATGGTGTGGGGATGCTTGGCTGCTGGTGGGCCAGGATGCATTGTGTGCATCGAGGGCAACATGGATGCCAAGTTATATGTCCAAATTCTTGACGAAGACTTCCTTGGGACCCTTGGAGACCTGGGTATCAGGAAAAAGGATGTATATTTTCAACAGGACAACGATCTGAAGCACACGTCGAAGCTTGCTACAGAATGGTTCCACAAGAACAAGCTCGACACGCTCGACTGGCCACCCAATAGTCCTGACATGAACATCATTGAACATGCTTGGGACTATTTGGAACACCGTGTACATACCCACACCTCACTGCCATCTAATGTCAAAGAGCTGTGGGAGACTTTGGTGGAAGAATGGGGCCACATTGATATTGACTATGTTACAAAATTATTTGAGAGTATGCTGCGTTGTGTACAGACTCTTCTGGAAGCCAAAGGGGGGCACACTAAGTACTAGCTAGCACTTTGGTGATATCTCTCGAATTCGTTTGTTAGTGTCTACTGCAATCCCCTAGATGGGCATCCAAAAAAAGAAATGCATGGTAGTTTGGGCAGTGAACATGACCCTGACTTTGTACCACTTAATTTAAATACTCTCTTCATACAAAATCAATATATATGCTTTGTGTTACGCTCAGGCGTAGACCCGAGTGACGAGGGGGCGAGGGGACGTTAACGTCGCTATTCAGCTGACGTGGCAAGGGTTGATAGACGGGCGATCCGCTATCCTCAGCCTCAACGGTATGTCGTGAGCTGTTGACCTGTTCAACGTATGTTGTGAGACAGGGACGAAGGAGTCGCTATGGAGGAGCGACGACGAGGATGACAAGGAGAACACCTTCTTGATAGCAAGGTGTGGACGAGGGGGCCCGAGAGGAATCGATGAACAAGGTAGATTCGGGTAGGTCTAACTTGGGGAATACATCGAGGGTATCGAAGGGTTTAAATACGTGAGTCTTTGAAGGAATGAAGCGGAGCGTAAACGAGATGACTCGACGATAGAATGCGATGGAATCGCGAAGAAGGGAGACGAGTCAGAGATAACAATAATAGTACAACTGCGGATACTGCGGATGAGTCACGCTAAATAGGTAAGCGAAGATAAAGGAGAAAGGGGAATAATAAAGTGGCTCAAGCGGGACTCGAACAGCGAGAGCAACGTCTGTAGGGAAACTAGGGTAAGAGCGAAGGGAAAAGACTGGGGTATAAGCGAATCGTAACATTACCCCCCGGTTAAGGGTCAAGTCCATGACGAAGATTAAAAATCTCCGTAGCCAGAGCCGGCGTCGTTGAAGTCCGCCTCCATAGAGACGAACGGGTCCATGTCGGGAGAGGGGGAGCGGATGGGTCGTCTAGCGACCGGAGAGCGTCGAGCTCGAGGGAAATGGAGACGTTGTGGGGCCCTATGATAAGAGTTCTGAGAGGACGACCCGGACGAGGATGAGGGGGGAAGGACGGGGGAGCGTCGTGGCCATGAAGGGCAGGAGAACCGCTGATGACCTGGGGCGTATTCCTTGCATTTGGTACATTGGTATCGAGGGCAGTTAATGCGAATATGCCCGACGGTGTGGCAATGGAAACACTGGAGGGTGGCGTGGGGGCGTGGGGAGGGGATTCGCGGGCGGTCAAAGCGGGAGAGGATGTGTAGCTCTGTCTCGTTGAGGGGGGAGGAGG
>JBBPML010000342.1:0-26359 GCA_038090275.1 Austroboletus novae-zelandiae | reverse complement strand
GCCTTGCTACCAAGAAGGTGTTCCCCTTGTCCCCCTCGTCGTCGCTCCTCCATAGCGACTCCTTCGTCCCTGCGTCACAACATACGTTGACCAGGTCAACAGCTCACGACATACCGTTGAGGCTGAGAATAGCGGATCGCCCGTCTATCAACCCTTGCCACGTCAGCTGAATAGCAACGTTAACGTCCCCTCGCCCCTTCGTCCCTCGGGTCTACGCCTGAGCGTAACAGTTTCAGTCATGTCAGATTACTCCTGATGCTTCTCTTGTTGCCACCCTCTCAGATCAATTCTCTCTTTACCTATGGCATCAAAGATTTGGACATCTATCTAGGAATGCCCTTTATCAGGCTTTCAGAACCACCTCTGGTTCACCTTCCTTCTCTTCCTCTTCATCCTTTCCACCTTGTAAAGGATGTGCTCTAGGCAAAATGCCTTCCTCCTCTCACTCCACTTCTTCAAAGCATGCTGATCATCCTCTGGCTCTGGTTCATACTGATCTTATGGGTCCTATGCCTGTAACTTCTCACTACCATGCCAAGTACATCTTAACCTTTATTGACAATCATTCCTCCTATGCTCTGCTTGCCTTTGTCAAACAGAAGAGTGCTATTGCATCTCATTTTCAGAACATGGTTTTTTGGGCTGAGAATCTTCTTGACTCAACTACCACCTCTGTCTGTTCTGATTGCAGGGGGGAATTCCTGGCTGGAGAACTTCACTCATTCTTCACGTCCAGAGGTATTACACACTTAACATCAGTTCCCCATACTCCTCAACAGAATGGTTGAGCAGAGAGATTCAATCGAACCATCATGGAGAAAGCTTGTACAATGCTTCACCATGCTTGCATGCCACAATCCTTTTGGCAAGATGCAATGACCACTGCACTTCACATTTATAATTGTCAACCTATTCATCACACTAAGTGAAAGACTCCTATAGAGCTATTTTCTGGTAAAGTACCAGATGTTTCTTATTTTCGGGTTTTTGGATGCAAAGCCTATGTCCATATACCTGATGCAAAGAGAAAGAACAAGTTATCTCCCAAATCTGCTAAAATGGTATTCATTGGTTACCCCCAAGGAACCAAAGGATGGACTTTTTACTCTAGATCAGATCAATCACAAATTGATTCTGATACAGCCACCTTTGATGAGGATTCCTATCTGTACTGTTCCAAGAACAAAGAAAATGATGGACCTGATCCAATTTCTGTGGACCTTGAATCACAAAATGAAGACTCTAGTGCATCTAATGACCTTCCCTCTGATGAACAGAATCCGGAACTGTCCAGAGACTTTTATTTTCCAATACCTCTAGGACCAGATCATCCCAATCCATCAGATCATCCAGATAATGGGCAATCATTTGAACCACCTACTCCTAATGCCTGAAATCCACCTCTAAATGGTCTTTCACCATTACTCTTTGATGATGACCCACCTTCCTATCACCCTTCTCCTATGTGTCCTGCTGAGAAGAGACAACAATCTGATACTGGTTACTGAACACAGTATCAAGATCATCATCAACACAAGAGACATGCTATTACTGATTCACCTCCTACTGATCCTGATCCATCTTCACAAGGACCACGAGTCTGGTTATCCCCTAGGCAACAACCTAACGAATCACTAGTTGAATTTCATCAGATACCACATCAGCACCATCCTACTCAGAATGAAAGATCTACCTTTAGACCACCTGCTGAAGTGAGGTGATCCAATCGAAGACAAATACAAAGGATCTTGCCTAATAATGCCTATGGTAATTGTCCTGTGATGGACATTGAAAGGGACCTTGATAGAGGACTCCCTGCAATTCAGGAGGAGCAGAATATGCATACCTCTGATCAAGAACCCACCAATAATGCTGATCTTGGTGAGATGTATAGTTCTCAGTTGATTCACCACCACTTTTCTATGGCAATTAACTCCGCACCTATTGCTGTTTCCTCACACTATAAAGATGTCCTCAAGATGTCTCTAGAGGAACAAAAGCAATGGAAGGTAGCAATGGAGGAGGAGTATAAATCTCTTTGAGATTGAAATGTATGAGATCTTTATGTGGATGATGCCCTTTTTAGCAAACCACAAGTCCTTGATCACAAGAAGCAATTCATGAAATGATGGGAATCTCGTGATCTAGGAGAAGCTACTGAATATCTTGGTATGAGGATTACTAGAGATCACAAAAAGCGATTCTTAGTCCTAGATCAAACCCACTATGTGGAGAAAGTAATTGAAAGATTTGATCTAGAGAATTGTAAACCAGTTACCACACCTCTGCCAACAAAATATAATCCTAGCCCAAATTCAGATCAGGGACATGCAGACCTTCGAAGTCGTTATCAGTCGGTCATTGGATCACTGTTATATATTATATATGCTTGGGACCAGACCAGATCTTACCTTCTCAGTAATCAAGATGTCACAATTTTCCTCTACCCCTCTAAGGAACACTTGCAGAAGGCACTCTACATTGTGTGCTATCTATCTTCTTCAAAGAACCTCTGCATTACATATACTGCGACTGGATCTGAGAATGGCATTTGTGCCTACTCTGATACTGACTGGGCTGGTGACATTGAGATATCTCAATCCACCACTGATTATGCCATTTTCTTAGCAAATGGTATTGTCTCATGGCTTTCTAGATGACAAAGGAGAGTACATCTATCCTCTACTGAAGCAGAATATTGTGGAATGACTGAGTGTGCTAAACAACTCCAATGGATTCGCAACCTACTTGAAGAGCTACACTTCAAACACGGTCCTTTCCCTTTATGTGTTGACAATCAAGGGTCAATGTTTCTGGCTTCAAACCCTGCCCAGGAAGGACAAACTAAACATATTCGCATTCCTGAACACTATATATGTGAAGCTATAGAGTTTGATGAAATCAAGCTTTATTACATTTCAACTGTCCAGCAATTTGCTGACATCTTCACAAAGAATCTAGGCAGAGACAAGTACCAGAGTGGTAGGAAGTCCCTGACACTTCATCCATACTCCCATTTATAACAAGAAAGTGAGGAGGAGTGTTGAAGTTAAAGTCCTATCTTATTAGGCTTTGACATGACACAAAGTCTACTACACTTGTAGTAAGATGTGGTAAGACCATGGTATTCATTTATATCCATAACCATGTGTCTACAAGGGTCCTTGACATGTGTTACACATAGTCTAGCCCTTTGTATTGAGTACACTTCCCTTATTACTCACAAATCACACCATAGTGACCTATTACAGAAGTTTCACCTTCTTATGGTAGTTTGGCTCATTTGTTTGGTCTTATGTGCACTGGGCCGCAAGAGGCGTGAGTTTATGTGTTCACTAAATTGTATTTTGGGCACATTTCAGCTTTCTAAGCATTTCTCACTCCACATCACTTATTTCATGGGTTTCTTGATGTTTCCATGAGATACCCATACATAGAGAGCTCCACAGCATGTACAAACACTTGTGTAGCTATGTAAACCCTGGGGATAGACCCAGGAGAGTAACAAGACACTTACTCTTATCCTCCATCTTCGAGCTCAGGAATATCCCTCTTCCCTTGCTCTACTATCTCTCTGTTAGCAAACTGCTCTACTGCTTGGTGAGTCTCCCACCTAAGCCCTATTCCCTCTTTCCCCTGCACCATTGGGATACCCTGCATTCCCAATAATGGACAGACTTCCCCACGATTTTTCAAAACAATGTCGCATTTATTCTACAGAATGAAATTGATGTCACACCTAATTTTCAAGATGACATAGACATTCTTGGCACCTGCACGCACTATGAGCTACCTGATGGAATATTTGAAACTCATCCTGAGAATTTCAGCATTTGTCACTTTATTTGGGAGCACTGTCTTGATGTCAACTGAGTTCTACATAATCTCACACACACCAAAGCTTCAGTTTTGGCAGCAAAATTGTTTTTTTGTCAGCTGCAGGTCCTTGTCATTGGCCAAACGTGTACCTATAAAGAATGAATCCCCAATGACTCAAAAGTCACCAAAATTCAAAACTGGCCTAGCTCCTGCCAGACTCACATGGAAGTTCGTGGCTTCCTTGGCATGACAGGCACCATCTGCATTTGGGTCCAGAATTATACTTCCATTTCCCACCCCTTAGTCCAGCTCTCTCGTGATGCCATTCCCTTCAAATGGTCCCCAGAAGCCCAGTCAGCCATGAATACACTCAAGGCTGCAGTAGCAGACAGTCTGGCAATTCATCACATCAATTACCCCTCCCACTGACCAGTCACTCTCACCATCAACTCATCAAATATTGCAGTCGGCTATATTTTATCTCAGGACGACACTCAGGGACACCACTGCCCTTCTTGTTTTGGCTCAATTACATGGAATGATCAGGAATCTCACTACTCACAGGCAAAAATCAAATTGTATGGACTTTTTCGTGTACTCAAATCAGTCAAGGTTTGGATCATCAGACTCAAGGATCTCATTGTTGAGGTGGGTGCTAAGTACATCGCAGGTATGCTAAATAACCCTGACATCCAGCCAAATGCTGCCATGAATCACTGGATCACAGGAATCCTTACCTTTGATTTCGTCCTCAAGCATGTTGTGGCTGTGCACCACAAAGGACCAGACAGACTTTTGCATCACAGGAAAGCTGAAGAAGACTCAGTGGACAATGAAGAATCTACAGAACAGATAGAGGAGTGGTTAGATAAGATCTTGGAGCATGGAGTCTGGATGGCTCACAGTTTTGAGTCTGGCCAGTTCATGTTTCAAAAGGAAGAGGAAGGAGGAGGACCACATCTTGTCCTCTCAATGACTGCAAATGCTGATGATGAAGACCCTAAGCTGCCAATAAATGCTGAAGGACAACAATGAGATGAGGATCTCAGACACATCAAAACCTTCTTAGAGTCATTCTCCATCCCCCCCCCACATCCCCAACTTGCAGCGCATCCATTTCATAAAACACACTCAACAATTCTTTGTCATTGGCGGATGCTTATGGTGAAAGAACGCAAACAGATGACACCAGCTAGTCATATTCCATGATGACCGACTTTGTGTCCTATACAAAATGCATGATGCACTTGGACACAAGGGCACATATGCCACTCACCAAACATTGCTGATCACTGCTGGTGGCCCACCCTCAATGACGATGTTGCATGGTATGTTCAGGCTTGCCATCAATGTCAGCTCTGATCTGCCCAGAAAGTCATTATTCCGCCAACAGTCGCTATTCCCGCCCCTCTCTATCACAAAGCATACATTGACTTAATGCACATGCCAGCATTACATGGATATTTGTACATCATCCAAGCCTGCTGCTCACTGACAGGATGGTTTAAATGGCAGAAACTCAAGAATGAAACTAGGCACACCATTGGTGCCTTCATTTTCAAAGAAATCCTCTGTCACTGGGGAGTGCTCACCAAGATCGTCACAGACAATGGAATGCCGTTTGTCGCTGCACTCAACTGGCTCACCGCAAAGTACAAAATCCACCACATATGCATTTTTCTGTACAACTCACACACCAATGGAATCATTGAATGCTCACACAGTACAATCCATGACTCACTTGTCAAGGCCTGCAATGGCTGTTATGATCATATATTTCTTTCATCTTCTTTTTCTCCCTTACGCTGGTTCGAACTCTCAACCAGACGCTTATAGTATTTTATTCCCACACCAAGGTGAATGAGACTTGTCCTTGACTTGTCTCTAACTTATCACGCAACTGCTTATGTTTGCAGTCTAGATGACAGCTCTTGTGGCACCTCATGCATCTAAGGGCTAGACCCTTATCTCCCCTTCTATGATGTCATACCTCATGCCCCATGCCTAGACCTGTGCCAGCCAATGGCACATTATGCTCATGTATCAACCTATGGCATATGTCTCTCTTATCTACATGGACTATACTATTTATGGTATTTACTCAAACATGTACATACATCGTGCATGCTATATAAACTCCCGAGTCTCAGAGCTGCACCCCAGCTTTGAAGACTTGGAGATTTCCTCTTTCTGTCTTACATTCCTCTATGGGTCGATGTGACCACTCAAGTTCATCTTTATTACACTATGCTTTAGAGTGTTTCAACGGCGATATCACACAGTGGCTGAAACAGATCACACATGTATTTTGGGCAGACCACATAACTACTCATAAGGCAACAGGGCACTCCTCCTTCTACATGATACATGGCACCAAACTACTACTCCCATTCAACATTGTGGAGGCCACTTTTCTCCTCCTTGACATCACCCGCCTGCTCAATACCACCTTCCTCCTTGCCCTGAGAGCACGTCAGTTAGAGAAGCATGAAGACAACTTACAAGAGATCCAGGGGCACATCTTGAAGAGTTGTTATGCGTCCATTGTGGATTTCAAGCAACGTGTAGCCCATGCCATCTGCGACAATGACTTTCCACCTAGATCACTTGTCCTAGTCCTCAATAAGTGTATTGAGCTAGTGTTGAATGTGAAATGTTGACCATGCTACTTTGGGCCAATGGTTGTTGTCTGCCGCACAAAAGGAGGAGCCTACAGGTTAGTGGAAGTTGACAGTGCCATGTCGTGACTCACCTTTGCCACCTTTCAACTGATCCCCTACCATGCCCAATTCCCAAAGCAACTCCTTGTCATGGAGTATGTTGATCCTGCACCCAATCTGTTGTCGCTGTTTGTCATGTCCACCGATGTTGCCACCACAGTTGAAGAAGAGGTTTTGAAGGAGAGCAACTGAGGGCAGTCACTATCTAAAGTTGGAGGGAGGTGTAAGGATTGCACTGCAGCTGTGTGTGGACACGTGACTAACTGGCTCCTTACAATGCTGACCCAGACGCTTACAATACATTTCATTTTTCCTTTTCATTTCTCTATGTTCCACTCCCTTCTCATATGCATTCCATCATTCATTGTATGCTATCAGCACTGGTACATTCCAGTTTCCTATAACCTTCCTGTTTATCTAGAGACTACATAGCCCTCCACGATGTATGTAAGGCCGATTGGTTGACACCAATAATCATCTAATATAGATTCTGTTACGCTCAGGCGTAGACCCGAGTGACGAGGGGCGAGGGGACGTTAACGTCGCTATTCAGCTGACGTGGCAGGGGTTTGATAGACGGGCGATCCGCTATCCTCAGCCTCAACGGTATGTCGTGAGCTGTTGACCTGGTCAATGTATGTTGTGACGCAGGGACGAAGGAGTCGCTATGGGGGAGTGACGACGAAGGGGACGAGGGGAGCGCCTACTTGGTAGCAAGGCGAGGACAAGGGGGCCCGAGAGGAATCAATGATCAAGGTAGATTCGGGTAGGTCTAACTTGGGGAATACATTGAGGGTATCGAGAGGTTTATATACGCGAGTCAAAGGAGAATGAAGCGGAGCGTAAAAGAGATGACTCGACTATGGAATGCGATGGAATCGCGAAGAAGGAGAGCGAGTCAGAGATAACGGTAGCGGTACAGCTGCGGATACTGTGGATGAGTCACGCTAAATATGTAAGTGAAGATAAGAGACAAAGGGGAGTAATAAAGTGGCTCTGGCGGGACTTGAACAGCGAGAGCACTGTCTGTAGGGGAACTAGGGTAAGAGCGAAGAGAAAAGAGTAGGGGTATACGCAGATCGTAACATTACCCCCCGGTTAAGGGTCAAGTCCTTGACGAAGACTAGAAGTCACCATAACCAGAACCGGCATCGTTGAAGTCTGCCTCCATTGAGATGAAAGGGTCCATGTCGGGAGAGGGGAAGCGGGCGGGTCGTCGAGCGACTGGGGAATGTCGAGCTCGGGAGAAGGGGAGACGGCACGGGGCTCGGTGATAGGATTCTTGAGAAGAGGATCCCGAGGAGGAAGAGGGAGGGAGGACGGGAGAGCGTCGAGGCCACGAGGGGCACGAGAATCGTTGATGGCCCAGAGCATATTCTTTGCATTTGTTACACTGATAGCGAGGACAGTTGATGCGGATATGTCCGACCGTATGACAGTGGAAGCATTGAAGAGCGGCGTGAGGGCGGGGGGATGGGACTCGTGGATGGTCGAAGTGAGAGAGGACATGTAGTTCTGTCTCATTGAGGGGGGAGGATGACGCGGAGATGGGGGGGGTTTCTGGTGCGGTGATGAAGGTGGTCGGGGAGGGGTAACGGAGATGGGAGTCCACCTCAGCGATGAAGGCTAGCATGTCGCATTGGTACATGGTCTGGATAATGTGGTTTTCCAGGGTGCGGAGGACATGAGAGAGGTGGGAGTGATATGCGGCGGTCTCGGTGGAGGCGGTGGGGGCGGAGGTGGTGAGGAGGATTCGTGACATGGAGAGGAAGGTTTTATAGAGGTGGGTGAAGGTGGAGTTTGGTTCCATGGTGTCTAGAAGGGCACGGGAGAGGGGGAGGTGGCGTAGTTGGTGAGCCGTAGTGTCAACCAGGTCTTGGTCGAGGGGGAAAGGGTGGGTGGGGAAGGACAATGGGGGGTGGTTGACCGGGGCACGCCAACTGGAGAGTCTGTCGATGAGGGGGACGGGGGAAGCGGGGGAGGACCAGGTGTATCTGGCCCAGACATCGTCAGAGGGGACAGAGGGGGAGACGGGGGGCTCATAGTTAGGATCCAGTTGGTCCTGGGCATTGGCGGTGGTCGACCAGCCGGTTTTGATGATGTCAGAGGCATTGTCAGAGGTGGGGGAGGTGGGGATAGACATGATGGATGCAATGGTTTGAAGGGGAGAGAGACTGTGATGTTGTTTATATCCGTTCAGGATATCTGTGGAGTTCCGTAGGTTCCATTCGGGTTCCCAGGAGTCTTCTTCTGCGGAGTACCCTTTCCATCGAATCAGGTATTGCCGGGCCGTCGGGGACCCGCGGTGTTTGATGATCTTCTCGATCTCATACTCTTCCTGGCCATCGATTAGATCAGGTGGGGGTGCTGGGAAATTGGGGCCGTGTACGCGGTTTTTGCGATAGGGTGATAAGAGAGAGGCGTGGAAGACGGGGTGTATCTTCCAGGTACGTGGGAGGCGGAGTTTGTACGTCAGGGAGGAGAGGACGTCGGTGATAGTAAAGGGGCCTTCGCGTTTTGATGTGAATTTGGGGTTGACGACGAGGCGTTTGAGGTTCCTGGCCTCAAGCCAGACTTGGTCGCCCTTGGCGAAGGGGGTGAAAGGTTTCTTAGAGCAGGTTGCCATGGTTTGTCTGGCAAGCTCATGGGCAGTGAGGGCCTCGTTGCGGGCAGTGGTGAGGGAGCGGAGGTGTTCCTCGAGGGTGGGGATCTTCGATTGGGCGAAGATCTCTGGGAGTGCTTGGGGTTCGTATCCCATCATGAGATAGAACGGAGATTGCCCGGTGACGGAGTGAGGGCGGTGGTTATGGGCAAATTCGGCATGGGGGATTGAGTTGGACCAGGAAGACGGGTTGCTTCCGCAAAAGATGCGGAGATAAGTTTCGATCTCCTGGTTGACTTGTTCGGTTTCACTGTCCGTTTGGGGATGGTAGGCGGTGGAGAGGGCAAGGGAGTATCCGAGGAGTCGAGAGAGCTCCTTGGTGAAAGAGGAGGCAAACTGTGGTCTGCGATCAGAGATGATCTTGTTGTAGAGGCCGAAGCGGCAGAACACAGTGAGGAAAAAGAGGTTGGCGACTCCTTCGGCAGTGATGGTTTTCCTGGTGGGACAGAGAATCACCCCCTTCGTAAGGCCATGGTCTACTATGACCAGTAAAGTATCGCAACCATTGGAGAGGGGGAGGTCGGTGATGAGATCACAGGAGATCTGTTGAAAGGGGCAGGTACAGGTGGATTTGATGGGGAGAAGGGGGGGGGAGGTGGGGTGGATGTTTGCCTTATTTTGCTGGCAAATAGCGCATCCTTTGACGTATTTCCGGACGTATTGTGCGAGGCCGGGCCAGTAGAACTCGGAGGAGACGAGTTGGCGAGTTTTAAGGTAGCCGGGGTGACCGGCGGTTTCGTGGTCGTGGCAGCATTGCAAAACGGCACAGCGGAGAGTTTCATCAGTGGGGATGTAAGTGCGTCCTTGGAAGGTGAGGACACCGTTGTCGTAACGCCAGTCAGCGATACATTTGCGAAGGTGGAGGGGGGGAGCATGGTCGACAGAGCTGTTGGGGCCGGGGAGGATCTGGAGGAAGTCTTGGACGACAGAGTCTCGTTTGGAAGCATCGGAAATGCGCTCAGAGAAGACAGTGTCGATGAGGTTGATGAAGAGAGACTGGGGGAGGAGGATCACTCCGGAGTTGTCGTCTTCATCAGAGACGAGATCAGGGCAGTGGGAGAGGGCATCGGGGCCAGCGAGGGATTTGCCGGGGATGTGAGAGAGTTTGAGATCGTAATCTGCGAGGTCGAGGAGCCAATGCGCTTGTCGGCAGTTGAGGTTTTGGGCGGAGCAGAAGTATGTGAGGTTTTTGTGGTCTGTGAAGACCTGGATGGGGTGGGGGGAGCCATGGAGGTATTGTCTCCAGGATCGGAGGGCGCATATGATTGCGAGGAGTTCGCAATCATAGATGTCGTAGTTTCTCTCAGCCGGGCTGAAGGACTGAGAGATGTAGGAGCAGGGATGCCAATCGCCGTTGGTATCGGTCTGGAGGAGGATGCCGCCGGATGCATATTTGGAGGCGTCAGTGGCGATGGCAAAGGGGGTGGAGGTGTTGGGGAGTTGAAGGACGGGTTCCTTCAGGAAGAGGTGTTTCAGCTGGGTGAAGGCTGCGGTGCAAAGGGGGGACCATTCCCAAGGGGTGTCCTTCTTGGTTAGGTCGATCAGAGGGCGGGCAATGGAGGAGTAGTCCGGAATGAACCGGCGGTAGAAGTTGGCGAAGCCTAAGAATGATCGAACATCCTTGAGCTTTTCAGGGGTGGGCCAGGATGCAATCCCGTCGAGCTTGACAGGGTCCATGGCGAGTTGACTGGGTTTCACGATCATTCCAAGGTAGTCGACTTCGGTCACCCCGAAGCGACATTTCTCGAGTTTGAGGTGCAGGTCGAGTTCCTGCATGCGTTGAAGAACACGACGGGTATGTTCGTTGTGGAGTTCTTTGGTGGGGGAGTAGATGAGGAGGTCGTCCATGTAGACAACAAGCCAACCTTCGGCGATCATGTCTCGAAATGAATCGTTCATGAACTGTTGGAAGGTGGCGGGGGAGTTGGTTAGTCTGAAGAACATAACTGTGGGTTTGAAGAGGCCTTTGTGAGTGACGAAGACAGCCTTCCATTGATGTCCGTCTTTGATTCGGACATTATTGTAACCACATCGGACATCGAACTTAGTGAAAAGCTTTGTGTCCTTGAGCTTGTCTACGAGGTTGGAGATGAGGGGGAGGGTGTAGGCATCTCGAACGGTGTGTTCGTTCAGATACCGGTAGTCTTGGCAGGGGCGGAGGCCGCCATCCTTCTTTTTGACGAAGAAGAATGGAGAGGCTTGGGGGGATTTGGAGGGGCGGATTTTCCCAGCGGTGAGGTTTTCTTCATTGAACGTTTCGGTGGCTTGCCGTTCATCGGGGGACAGGGGGTATACCTTTCCTATCTTGGGGGAGAAGGAGGAATCGAGATTGATCTCGTGGTCATAGGGGCGAGAGGGGGGAACGTGTTTGGTGGCCTCTTTGGAAAAGACCGAGGCGTAGTCTGAGAATTCGGGGGGTAGAACTTGCTTTGGTTTGGTTTTCTCGGCATTGGCGGCGAGTTCTGTGGAGGTGTTGACCTTGCCAATGAGGTTGGCAGGTCTGGAGGTGACGAAATGAGAGTTGCCGCGAAAGACTCTATTCATGGTGGCATAGGGGATGGGAACGGAGTTGAATTCCTCGATGGGTTCATCTTTGAGGAAGCTGGGGAGGTGACGGTGGTCGGGAGTGACTTTGACATGTCGGATTTCGGGGAGGTCGTTAGGGAGGAGAGAGCGAAAGTAAGAGTCGTGACGTTTGGTATCGGCGAAGTGAAGAGAGTGGAGGAGTTTCGATTGGTCTGTGGATTCGGCGATGGAGATGGTTTGATTGGACCAGTCGATGGAGGGGTTGGTGGCTTTGAGCCAGGGGAGTCCGAGAATGACATTGGTTGTCCCGCAGTTCATGACGTAGAAGGTTACTTTATGTGCGAGACCTTCGATGTGAATGAAAAGTTCCGTGGAGAATTTGACTCCTCCTTGGACGGTGGGGTCTTGAGTGACGCTGCGGATGTTGAGGGGGCGGGGGAGGCGGGTGGTGGGGAGTTTGTGCTTTCACACGAAGTTCCAATCGATGCAGGAGATGTTAGCTCCAGAGTCGATCAGGGCAGTGGTGTCGACGGTTTTAAACGTATGTGAAGAAACGATGAGTTGAATGGGGAGTTTCATTGTTCCAGGTAGGGTAGATACATTTACATGCGTACGTTTAGGGGAGGAGGAGGAGCCTTGCATCAAACGAGGTCCTCCATCTAAAAACCTGGGAGGGCGGCGATGTTGTTTAATCCGAGCACCGATTCGTTTTCTTCTCTGACTTCTTCGATGCGGGAGGTGTGAGGAGTGGGGGGGGAGGTGTAGGTGGGGCAGGCCTTAGAGTTGTGGCCTTTCTTTCAGCAGCATAAACAGCGGCCTTCTCTGAAGCAGTGTTGTCGCTCTTTGTCGGTGAGTTTGGGGGGGCGAGGGGTGGTGACCGCGTCAACATCCATGGCGTTTGGGTCTTTGGGGCAGGGGGTGGGGTTTGAGTAAGACCGGTACTTGGTCTTTGGGTTTTTGCCAGAGATGGCCTGGGCGTGTTCCCATTGGGTTTGGAAATGTACGGTTTTATCGTACCAAGAGTCGATGGTGGTGGGGGGAGTGTCCATAGCGAAGATTCGCTTCATAAGGGGGGCGGGGATGCCATTGGCAAAGAAATTGATGAGGATGTTCTCATCCTTATTGCCAGAGTTGGCGACGTGGTTGCGGAAGTCCGCGATATAGGTGTTGAGGGCTGTGGCAAGGGGTTGGCCTTTCGAGGTCGTGCAGTGGTGGGTGGACAGCCAGTGGATGGTGTTGTCCGAGATGTTGTGTCATTCAAAGGAGACTTTGAACGCTTTGGTGAACTCGTCAAGAGTTCCGAAGGTGGCGGCGTCTATAGCCTTTCGCCGATAGGTGTCGGCCCAGGTGAGTGCTGACCCTTTCTTCATGAAGGAGAGGGCATAGGCGACCTTCTTCTGGTCGGTGTTGTAGACCTCCCCATTGACGATGAGGTAGGCCATGATGGAGTAGTACCAGGGCATGGCACGCTCATAGGATCCATCGAAGTCTTCGGGGACTCTGAGGCGAAGTTCGGTGGGTTTCACCGACGATGGGGTGGGGGTGGTGTGGGACATGGGTGGCGGTGGGGCGAAGGGGTTCGATCTACTGATCAGCGTGGGCGATGGGGGTGTGGGGGCTCGTGGGATTACCAATGAGGACGAGAGGGCGTGGGCGAGGGTAAGATCTTCGTGATCTTCTGGGGATACGACGATGTCGTCGTCAGTGGGTATGTTACGACTCGCGCATACCCCTACTCTTTTCTTCACTCTTACTCTAGTTTCCCTACAGACATTACTCTCGCTGTTCGAGTCCCGCCAGAGCCACTTTATTATTCCCCTTTTTCCTCTTATCTTCGCTTACCTATTTAGCGTGACTCATCCACAGTATCCGCAGCTGTATTGCTACCGTTATCTCTGACTCACTCTCCTTCTTCGCGATTCCATCGCATTCCATAGTCAAGTCATCTCTTTCATGCTCCGCTTCATTCTCCTTTGACTCGTGTATATAAACCCCTCGATATCCTCGATGTATTCCCCAAGTTAGACCTATCCAAATCTACCTTGATCATCGATTCCTCTCGGGCCCCCTAGTCCCTGCTTTACTACCAAGTAGGTGTTCCCCTCATCCCCCTCGTCGTTGCTCCCCCATAGCAACTCCCTCGTCCCTGCGTCACAACATACATTGACCAGGTCAACAGCTCACGACATACTGTTGAGGCTGAGGATAGCGGATCGCCCGTCTATCAAACCCTTGCCACGTCAGCTGAATAGCAACATTAATGTCCCCTTGCCCCTCGTCACTCGGGTCTATGCCTGAGCATAACAAAAGGTCTAACTTGCTCTCCACTGGGCAAGCCTCGCCTTAGCCCACCATTCATCACTATCACCCCTCGAACCCTAGACCCTCTCTAGGCCCTCGTCGCTATCGTGAACCCTCACCATCCTCCTCAGAACACTCCTCGGCCTCGCAAGAAGAGGTACCCACTGACGACGACATCGTCGTATCCCCAGAAGATCACAAAGATCTTACCCTCGCCCACGCCCTCTCGTCCTCGTTGGTAATCCCACGAGCCCCCACACCTCCATCGCCCACGCTGATCAGTAGATCGAACCCCTTCGCCCCACCGTCACCTATGTCCCACACCTCCCCCACCCCATCGTCGGTAAAACCCACCGAACTTCGCCTCGGAGTCCCCGAAGACTTCAATGGATCCTATGAGCGTGCCATGCCCTGGTACTACTCCATCATGGCTTACCTCATCGTCAACAGCGAGGTATACAACACCGACCAGAAGAAGGTCGCCTACGCCCTCTCCTTCATGAAGAAAGGGTCAGCACTCACCTGGGCCAACACTTATCGGCGAAAGGCTATCGATGCCGCCACCTTCGGAACTCTCGACGAGTTCACCAAAGCGTTCAAAGTCTCCTTCGAATGACACAACGTCTCGGACAATGCCATCCACTGGCTGTCCACCCACCACTGTACAGCCTCAAAAGGCCAACCCCTCACTACCGCCCTCAACACCTACATTGCGGACTTCCGCAACAACGTTGCCAACTCCGGCATCAAAGATGAGAACATCCTCATCAACTTCTTTGCCAACGGCATCCCCACCCCCCTCATGAAGCGAATCTTCGCTATGGACACTCCCCCCACCACCGTCGACTCTTGGTACGATAAAACCGTACATTTCCAAACCCAATGGGAACACGCCCAGGCCATCTCTGGCAAAAACCCGAAGACCGAGTACCGGTCTTACTCAAACCCCACCCCTCACCCCAAGGACCCCAACACCATGGACGTTGACGCGGTCACCACTCCTCATCCCCCCAAACTTACCAATGAAGAGCGACAACGTTGCTTCAAAGAAGGCCGCTGCTTACGTTGCCGGAAGAAGGGTCATAATGCTACGGCCTGCCCCACCTACACCTCCCCCTCCACCCCCTGCACTTCCCGCATCGAAGAAGTCAAAGAAGATGACGAATCGGTGCTCGGATTAAACAATATCACCGCCCTCCCGGGTTTTTAAACGGAGGACCTCGTTCGACACAAGGTTCTCCCTCCTCCCAACGTACACATGTAAAATTATCTACCGTGCCCGGAACAATGAAACTCCCCATTCAAATCATCGTTCTGTCCCATACGTTCAAAGTCGTCGACACCACCGCCCTGATCGATTCTGGAGCTGACATCTCCTGCATTGACTGGAACTTCGTGTGAAAGCACAAACTCCCCACTACCCGCCTCCCCCGCCCCCTCAACGTCTGCAGCGTCACCCAAGACCCCACTGTCCAGGGAGGAGTCAAATTCTCTACGGAGCTCTTTGTCCACATTGAAGGTCTCGCACATAAGGTGACCTTCTATGTCATGAACTGCGGAACGACCAACATCACCCTCGGCCTCCCCTGGCTCAAGGCCACCAACCCCTCCATCGACTGGTCTAACCAGACCATCTCAATCGCCGAATCCACGGACCAGTCGAAACTCCTTCACTCTCTCCACTCGGCCGATTCTAGGCGGCATGACTCCTACTTCCGTTCCCTACTCCCTAACGACGCCCCCGAAATCCGTCATGTCAACGTCGCCCCCGACCACCACCACCTCCCCAGCTTCCTCAAAGACGAATCTATCGAGGAATTCAGCTCTGTTCCCATCCCCTACACCACTGTGAATAGAGTATTTCGCGGTGACTCTCACTTCATCATCTCCGGACCTGCCAACCTCATAGGCAAGGTCAACACCTCCACAGAACTCGCTGCTAACGTCGAGAAAACCAAGCCGAAGCAGACCCTCCCCGCTGAATATTCCGACTACGCCTCGGTCTTTTCCAAAGAGGCCACCGAACACGTTCCCCCTTCCCACCCCTACGATCATGAAATCAACCTCGACTCCTCCTTCACCCCCAAGATCGGAAAGGTGTACCCCCTCTCCCCCGATGAACGTAAAACCACTGAGGTGTTCATCAAGGAAAACCTCGCCGCTGGGAAAATTCGCCCCTCCAACTCCCCCCAAGCCTCCCCATTCTTCTTCATCAAAAAGAAGGATGGCGGTCTCCGCCCCTGCCAAGATTACCGATACCTGAACGAACACACCGTTCGGGACGCCTACCCCCTCCCCCTCATCTCGGACCTCATCGACAAACTCAAAGACGCCAAGCTTTTTACTAAGTTCGACGTCCAATGGGGTTACAACAACGTCTGTATCAAAGACGGACATCAATGGAAAGCCGCCTTCGTCACCCACAAAGGCCTCTTCGAACCCACGGTTATGTTCTTCGGACTAACCAACTCCCGTGCAACTTTCCAGCGATTCATGAACGACTCTTTCAGAGACATGATTGCCGAAGGTTGGCTTGTCGTCTACATGGACGACCTCCTCGTCTATTCTCCCACTAAAGAACTCCACATCAAATGTACCCGACGCGTTCTCCAACGCATGCAGGAACTCGACCTGCACCTCAAACTTGAGAAATGTCGCTTCGGGGTGACCGAAGTAGACTACCTTGGAATGATCGTGAAACCCGGTCAACTCGCCATGGACCCTGTCAAGCTCGACGGGATTGCATCCTCACCCACCCCTGAAAAGCTCAAGGATGTTCGATCATTCTTAGGCTTCGCCAACTTCTACCGCCGGTTCATTCCGGATTACTCCTCTATCGCCCGCCCTCTCATCGACCTGATCAAGAAAGATACCCCTTGGGAATGGTCTCCCCTTTGCACTGCAGCCTTTACCTGGCTGAAACACCTCTTCCTGAAGGAACCCGTCCTTCAACTCCCCGACACCTCCGCCCCTTTTGCCATCACCACCGACGCCTCCAAGTACGCATCTGGCGGCATCCTCCTTCAAACCGACACCAATGGCGATTGGCATCCTTGCTCCTATATCTCCCAATCCTTTAGCCCGGCCGAGCAGAATTACGATATCTACGATCGCGAACTCCTCGCCATCATCCGCGCCCTCCGATCGTGGAGGCAGTACCTCCATGGCTCTCCCCACCCCGTCCAGGTCTTCACTGACCACAAAAACCTCACATACTTCCGCTCCGCCCAAAACCTCAATCATCGTCAGGCCCGCTGGCTTTTAGACCTTGCGGACTACGACCTCAAGCTCTCTCATGTCCCCAGCAAATCCCTCGCTGGCCCCGACGCCCTCTCCCGCCGCCCTGACCTCGTCTCTGACGAAGATGACAACTCCGGAGTAACCCTCCTCCCCCAATCCCTCTTTATCAACCTCATCGACACCACCTTCTCCGAGCGCATCTCGGACGCCTCCAAACGGGACGCAGTCGTCCAGGACTTCCTCCAACTCCTCCCTGATTCTGACAGCGCCGCCGACGTCACCCTCCCCCTCCCCTTCCGCAAACGCGTCGCCGACTGGCGCTACAACTACGGCGTCCTCACTTTCCAAGGACGAACTTACATCCCCGCCGATGAATCCCTCCGTCGTGCTGTTTTACAATGATGCCATGACCACGAAATGGCTGGCCACCCCGGCTACCTTAAAACTCGCCAACTTGTTTCCTCCGAATTCTATTGGCCTGGCCTTGCTCAATACGTCCGCAAATATGTCGAAGGTTGCGCCATTTGCCAACAAAACAAAGCAAACACACACCCCACCTCCCCCCCCCTCCTCCCTATCAAATCCTCCTGCACTCGCCCCTTCCAACAGGTCTCCTCCAACCTCATCACCGACCTCCCTCTCTCCGACAGCTACGATTCCTTACTGGTCATAGTAGACCATGGACTTACAAAGGGGGTGATTCTTTGCCCCACCAAGAAGACCATCACCGCAGAAGGGACCGCCAATTTCTTCTTCCTCACGGTATACCGCCGCTTCAGTCTCTACGACAAGATCATCTCCAATCGCGGCCCCCAATTCACCTCAGCATTCGCCAAGGAGGTCTCCCAACTCCTCGGATATTCCCTTGCCCTCTCCACCGCCTATCACCCCCAAACCGATGGCAAAACTGAGCGAGTCAATCAAGAGATCGAAACCTATCTCTGCATCTTCTGCGGGAGCAACCCCTCCTCCTGGGCTGACCTTATCCCTCACGCGGAGTTTGCCCACAACCACCGCCCCCACTCCATCACCGGACAATCTCCGTTCTATCTCATGATGGGATATGAACCCCAAGCCCTACCCGAAATCTTCGCCCAATCGAAGATCCCCACCCTCAAAGAGCGTCTCCGCTCCCTCACTGCTGCCCGCAACGAAGCCCTTGCTGCCCACGAGCTCGCCAGACAGACCATGGCTGCTCGCTCCAAGAAACCCTTCTCCCCCTTTGCCAAGGGCAACCAAGTCTGGCTAGAAGCCAGGAACCTCAAACGCCTAGTCGTCAACCCCAAATTCGCATCAAAACGCGAAGGACCTTTTACCATTACCGAGGTCCTCTCCCCCCTGACGTACAAACTCCGCCTCCCTCGTACCTGGAAGATACATCCCGTCTTCCACGCCTCCCTCTTATCGCCCTATCGCGAAAACCACGTACACGGCCCCAACTTCCTGGCACCCCCACCTGATCTAATCGATGGCCAAGAAGAGTACGAGATCGAGAAGATCATCAAACACCGCGGGTTCCCGACAGCCCGGCAATACCTGATCTGATGGAAAGGGTACTCCGCAGAAGAAGATTCCTGGGAACCCAAACGGAACCTACGGAACTCCACAAACATCCTGAACAGATATAAACAACGACATGGTCTCTCTTCCCCTCAAACCCATTCCATCGCATCCATCATGGCCATCCCCACCTCCCCCACCCCCGACAACTCTTCTGATATTGTCGAAACCGGCTGGTCATCCACCGCCAACACCCAGGACCAGCTGGATCCCGCATACAAACCCCCGTCCCCCCCTCTGCTCCCCCCGACGACGTCTGGGCCAGATACACCTGGTCCTCCCCCGCTTCCCCAGTTCCCCTCATCGATAGACTCTCTAGTCAGCACGCCCCGGTCAATCATCCTCCGCTATCCTTCCCCACTCACCCCTTCCCCCTTGACCAAGACCTGGTCGACGCTATGGCCTACCAGCTACACTACCTCCCCCTCTCTCGTGCCCTCCTAGACACCATGGAGCCAAACTCCACTTTTACACATTTGTCCAAACCTTCCTCACCATGTCACGAATCCTCCTCACCACCTCCGCCCCCACTGCCTCTGCTGAGACCGCCGCTTACCGCTCCCACCTCTCTCATGTCCTTCGCACTCTGGAAACTCATATCATCCAGACAATGTATCAATGTGACATGTTGGCCTTCATCGCAGAAGTAGACTCCCACCTCCATTACCCCTCCCCGTCCACCTTTGTCACCGCACCAGAATCCCCTCCCATCTCCGCGTCATCCTCCCCCCTCAATGAGACGGAGCTGAACGTCCTCTCCCGCTTCAACCCCCCACGAACCCCCTCTCCCCGCCCCCATGCTACTCTCCAGTGCTTCCATTGTCACACAGTGGGACACATCCATATCAATTGCCCCTGTTACCGGTGCAACAAGTGCAAAGAGTACGCTCCGGGCCATCAACGGTTCTCATGCCCCTCGTGGCCTCGTCGCTCCCCCGTCCTCCCTCCCTCATCCTCGTCGGGCTCCTCCTCTCAG
Organism: Austroboletus novae-zelandiae; assembly: GCA_038090275.1. Lineage (NCBI taxonomy): Eukaryota > Fungi > Basidiomycota > Agaricomycetes > Boletales > Boletaceae > Austroboletus > Austroboletus novae-zelandiae. The sequence goes on along the minus strand of JBBPML010000342.1, from coordinate 6,555 downwards.
GGATCCTATCACAGGGCCCCAAGTCGTCTCCCATTCTCTCGTGCTCGATGATCACCCGTCGCCAGACGACCCGCCCGCTCCCCCTCTCCCAACATGGACCCTTACGTCTCTTTAGAGGCAGACTTCAATGACGCCGGTTCTGGTTACGGTGACTTCTAAGTCTTCGTCATGGACTTGACCCTTAACCGGGGGGTAATGTTACGACTCGCGCATACCCCTACTCTTTTCTTCACTCTTACTCTAGTTTCCCTACAGACATTACTCTCGCTGTTCAAGTCCCGCCAGAGCCACTTTATTATTCCCCTTTGTCTCTTATCTTCACTTACATATTTAGCGTGACTCATCCGCAGTATCCGCAGCTGTATTGCTACCGTTATCTCTGACTCGCTCTCCTTCTTCGCGATTCCATCGCATTCCATAGTCAAGTCATCTCTTTTACGCTCCGCTTCATTCTCCTTTGACTCGTGTATATAAACCCCTCGATATCCTTGATGTATTCCCCAAGTTAGACCTACCCGAATCTACCTTGATCATCGATTCCTCTCGGGCCCCCTAGTCCCTGCTTTACTACCAAGTAGGTGTTCCCCTCGTCCCCCTCGTCGTTGCTCCCCCATAGCAACTCCCTCGTCCCTGCGTCACAACATACGTTGACCAGGTCAACAGCTCACAACATACCATTGAGGCTGAGGATAGCGGATCACCCGTCTATCAAACCCTTGCCACGTCAGCTGAATAGCGACGTTAACGTCCCCTCGCCCCTCGTCACTCAGGTCTACGCCTGAGCGTAACAGGGTACCTCTTCTTGTGAGGCCGAGGAGTGTTCTGAGGGGGACGGTGAGGGTTCACGATAGCGACGAGGGCCTAGGGAGGGTCTAGGGTTCGGTGGGCGATAGGGATGAATGGTGGGCTAAGGCGAGGCTTGCCCAGTGAAGAGCAAGTTAGACCTTTTGTTACGCTCAGGCGTAGACCCGAGTGACGAGGGGTGAGGGGACGTTAACGTCGCTATTCAGCTGACGTGGCAGGGGTTTGATAGACGGGTGATCCGCTATCCTCAGCCTCAACGGTATGTCGTGAGCTGTTGACCTGGTCAACGTATGTTGTGACGCAGGGACGAAGGAGTCGCTATAGGGGAGCGACGACGAGGGGGACAAGGGGAATGCCTACTAGGCAGTAAGGCGAGGACTAGGGGGCCCAAGAGGAATCGATGATCAAGGTAGATTTGGGTAGGTCTAACTTGGGGAATACATCGAGGGTATCGAGAGGTTTATATAGGCGAGTCAAGAGAGAATAAAGCGGAGCGTAAAAGGGGTGACTCGACTATGGAATGCGATGGAATCACAAAGAAGGGAAGTGAGTCAGAGATAACGGTATCAATACAACTGCGGATACTGCGGATGAGTCACGCTAAATAGGTAAGCGATGATAAGGAAAAAGGAGGAGTAATAAAGTGGCTCAAGTGGGACTCGAACAGCGAGAGCAGTGTCTGTAGGGAAACTAGGGTAAGAGCGAAGGGAAAAGGAGTAGGGGTACGCGCAAATCGTAACATTACCCCCCGGTTAAGGGTCAAGTCCATGACGAAGACTAGAAATCGCTGTAGCCAGAGCCAGCGTCATTGAAGTCCGCCTCCATAGAGATGAATGGGTCCATATCAGGGGAGGGTGAGTAGATGGGTTGCCTAGTGACCGGAGCGTGGCGCGCGGGAAAAGGAGAGATGGCGGGGGGCTCTATGATAGGACGCCTGAGAGGAGGATCCGGACGAGGACGAGGGAGGGAGGACAGGGGAGTGGCGAGGCCACGAGGGACAGGAGAAACGTTGGTGTCCAGGGGCGTATTCCTTGCACTTGTTACACTGATAGCGAGGACAGTTGATGCGAATATGTCCGACGGTGTGGCAGTGGAAACATTGGAGAGTGGCATGGGGACGAGGAGAGGGGGCTTGTGGGGGGTCGAAGCGGAAGAGGATCTGTGGCTCAGTCTCGTTGAGGGGGGAGGATGATGCGGAGATGGGGAGGGACTCTGGTGCGGTGGTGAAAGTGGTCGGGGAGGGGTAGCGAAGGTGGGAGTCGACTTCTGCAACAAAGGCCAGCATATCGCACTGATACATAGTTTGGATGATATGATTTTCTAGAGTTCGGAGGACACGAGAGAGGTGGGAGCGATATGCTGCGGTTTCGGCGGAGGCGGTGGGGGCAGAGGTAGTGAGGAGAATGCGTGACATGGAAAGAAACACCTGGTAGAGGTGGGTGAAGGTGGAGTTTGGCTCCATAGTGTCTAGAAGGGTGCAGGAGAGGGGAAGACGGCGTAATTGATGGGCCGTGGTGTCGACCAGGTCTTGGTCGAGGGGGAAGGGGTGGGTGGGGAAGGACAGCGGGGGGTGATTAACTGGGGCATGCCGATCGGAGAGTCTGTCGATGAGGGGGACGGGGGAAGCAGGGGAGGACCAGGTATATCTGGCCCAGACGTTGTCAGAGGGGACAGAGGGGGGGACGGGAGGTTCATAGTTGGGGTCCAGTTGGTCCTGGGCATTGGCGGTGGAGGACCAGCCGGTTTCGACGATGTCGGAGGAGGAGTCGTAGACGGGGGTGGTGGGGATGGACATGACTGATGCGATGGAATGGGTCTGAGGGGAGGAGAGGCCATGACGTTGTTTATATCCGTTGAGGATATCTGCGGAGTTCCGTAGGTTCCGTTCAGGTTCCCAGGAATCTTCTTCGGCGGAGTACCCTTTCCATCGGATCAGGTATTGCCGGGCCGTCAGGGACCCGCGGTGTTTGATGATCTTTTCGATCTCGTACTCTTCTTGGCCATCGATTAGATCAGGTGGGGGTGCCGGGAAGTTGGGGCCGTGTACGTGGTTTTCACGATAGGGCGATAAGAGAGAGGCGTGGAAGACAGGGTGTATCTTCCAGGTACGGGGGAGGCGGAGTTTGTACGTCAGGGGGGAGAGGACATCAGTGATAGTGAAGGGGCCTTCGCGTTTTGATGCGAATTTGGGGTTGACGACGAGGCGTTTGAGGTTCCTGGCTTCGAGCCAGACTTGGTCGCCCTGGGTGAAGGGGGAGAAGGGTTTCTTGGAGCGAGCGGCCATGGTTTGTCTGGCGAGCTCATGGGCAGCGAGGGCTTCGTTGCGGGCGGCAGTGAGGGAGCGGAGACGCTCTTCGAGGGTGGGGATCTTCAACTGAGCAAAGATTTCGGGGAGTGCTTGTGGTTCATACCCCATCATAAGGTAGAACGGGGATTGTCCTGTGACGGAGTGAGGGCGGTGGTTGTGGGCGAACTCGGCGTGGGGGATTAATTCGGACCAGGAAGACGGGTTGCTTCCGCAAAAGATGCGGAGATAGGTTTCAATCTCCTGGTTGACTTGTTCGGTTTCGCCATCGGTTTGGGGGTGGTAGGCGGTGGAGAGGGCGAGGGAGTATCCGAGGAGTCGGGAGAGCTCCTTGGCGAAGGTCGAGGCAAATTGGGGGCCGCGATCAGAGATGATCTTGTCGTAGAGGCCAAAGCAGCGGTATACCGTGAGGAAGAAGAAATTGGCGATTCCTTCCGCGGTGATGGTTTTCTTGGTGGGGCAAAGAATCACCCCCTTCGTAAGCCCATGGTCTACTATGACCAGTAAGGAATCATAGCCGTCGGAGAGGGGGAGGTCGGTGATAAGGTCGCAGGAGACCTGTTGGAAGGGGCGAGTGCAAGAGGATTTGATGGGGAGGAGGGGGGGGGAGGTGGGGTGTGTGTTCACCTTGTTTTGTTGGCAAATGGCGCAACCTTCAACATATTTGCGGACGTATTGAGTGAGGCCCGGCCAATAGAATTCGGAGGAAACAAGTTGGCGAGTTTTAAGGTAGCTGGGGTGGCCGGCCGTTTCGTGGTCGTGGCATCGTTGTAAAACGGCACGACGGAGGGATTCATCGGCGGGGATGTAAGTCCGTCCTTGGAAGGTGAGGACGCCGTTGTCGTAGCGCCAGTCGGCGACACGTTTGCGGAAGAGGAGGGGGGGGCATGATCAACAGAGCTGTCGGGGCCAGGGAGGAGTTGGAGGAAATCTTGGACGACGGAGTCCCGTTTGGAGGTGTCCGAGATACGCTCGGAGAAGACGGTGTCGATGAGGTTGATGAAGAGGGATTGGGGGAGGAGGGTTACTCCAGAGTTGTCGTCTTCATCAGAGACGAGGTCGGGGCGGCGAGAGAGGGCATCGGGGCCGGCAAGGGATTTTCTGGGGACATGGGAGAGTTTTAGGTCGTAATCCGCAAGGTCAAGGAGCCAGCGGGCTTGACGACGGTTGAGGTTTTGGGCCGAGCAGAAATACGTAAGGTTCTTGTGGTCTGTGAAGACCTGGACGGGGTGGGGAGAACCATGGAGATATTGTCTCCAGGATCGGAGGGCACGGATGATTGCGAGGAGTTCGCGGTCGTAGATGTCATAGTTTCTCTCAGCCAGGCTAAAGGACTGAGAGATGTAGGAGCATGGATGCCAATCACCGTTGGTATCGGCTTGGAGGAGGATGCCGCCGGATGCGTATTTGGAGGCGTCGGTAGCGATGGCGAAGGGGGCGGAGGTGTTGGGGAGTTGAAGGACGGGTTCCTTCAGGAAGAGGTGTTTCAGCCGGGTGAAGGCTGCGGTGCAGAGGGGGGACCATTCCCAAGGGGTGTCCTTCTTGATTAGGTTGATCAGGGGGCGGGCGATGGAGGAGTAGTCCGGAATGAACCGGCGGTAGAAGTTGGCAAAGCCTAGGAATGATCGAACATCCTTGAGCTTTTCAGGGGTGGGCCAGGATGCAATCCCGTCGAGCTTGACGGGATCCATGGCAAGTTGACCGGGTTTCACGATCATTCCAAGGTAGTCGACTTCGGTCACCCCGAAGCGGCATTTCTCGAGTTTGAGGTGCAGGTCGAGTTCCTGCATGCGTTGAAGAACGCGACGGGTATGTTCGTCGTGGAGTTCTTTGGTGGGGGAGTAGATGAGGAGGTTGTCCATGTAGACAACAAGCCATCCTTCAGCGATCATGTCTCGAAATGAATCGTTCATGAACCGTTGGAAGGTGGCGGGGGAGTTGGTTAGTCCGAAGAACATAACCATGGGTTCGAAGAGGCCTTTGTGAGTGACAAAGGCAGCCTTCCATTGATGTCCGTCTTTGATTCGGACATTGTTGTAACCCCATTGGACGTCGAACTTAGTGAAAAGCTTTGCGTCCTTGAGCTTGTCTACGAGGTCGGAGATGAGGGGGAGGGGGTAGGCATCTCGAATGGTGTGTTCGTTCAGATACCGATAATCCTGGCAGGGGCGGAGGCCGCCATCCTTCTTTTTGATGAAGAAGAACAGAGAGGCTTGGGGGGATTTGGAAGGGCAGATCTTTCCAGCCGCAAGATTTTCTTCCATGAACGTTTCGGTGGCTTTTCGTTCATCAGGGGACAAGGGGTACACCTTTCCGATCTTGGGAGAGAAGGAGGCGTCTAGGTTGATCTCGTGATCATAGGGGCGAGAGGGGGGAACGTGTTCGGTGGCCTCTTTGGAAAAGACTGAGACGTAGTCGGAGTATTCGGAGGGTAAAACCTGTTTTGGTTTTGTTTTCTTGGCATTGGCAGCGAGTTCAGTGGAGGTGTTGATCTTGCCAATGAGGTTGGCAGGTCCGGAGATGACAAAGCAGGAATCACCGCGGAAGACTCTATTCACGGTGGCATAGGGGATGGGGACGGAGCTGAACTCCTCAATGGATTCATCTTTAAGGAAGCTGGGGAGGTGGCGGTGATCGGGGGCGACGTTGACATGTCGGATTTCGGGAGAGTCATTAGGGAGGAAGGAGCGGAAATAGGAATCATGCCGTTTAGTATCGGCTGAGTGAAGAGAGTGAAGGAGTTTCGACTGATCTGTGGATTTGGCAATGGAGATGGTCTGGTTTGACCAGTCGATGGAGGGGTTGGTGGCTTTGAGCCAGGGAAGTCCGAGGATGACGTTGGTCGTCCTGCAGTTCATGACATAGAAGGTCACTTTATGTGCAAGACCTTCGATGTGGATAAAGAGTTCCGTGGAGAATTTGACTCCTCTTTGGACAGTGGGGTCTTGGGTGACGCTGCGGACGTTGAGGGGGCGGGGGAGGCGAGTGGTGGGGAGTTTGTGCTTTTGCACGAAGTTCCAATCGATGCAGGAGATGTCAGCTCCAGAGTCGATCAGGGCGGTGGTGTCAACGGTTTTAAACGTATGCGAAGGAACGATGAGTTGGATGGGGAGTTTCATTGTTCCAGGTAGGGTAGATACATTTACATGCATACGTTTAGGGGAGGAGGAGGAGCCTTGCGTCGAACGAGGTCCTCCATCTAAAAACCCGGGAGGGTGGCGATGTTGTTTAATCCGAGCACCGATTCGTCTGTTTCCGTGACTTCTTCGATGCAGGAGGTGCGAGGGGTGGGGGGGGAGGTGTAGGTGGAGCAGGCCTTGGAGTTGTGGCCTTTCTTTCGGCAGCGTAAGCAGCGGCCTTCTCTGAAGCAGCGTTGTCGCTCTTTGTCGGTGAGTTTGGGGGGGCGAGGGGTGGTGACCGCGTCAACGTCCATGGCGTTGGGGTCT
>JBBPML010000341.1:0-26584 GCA_038090275.1 Austroboletus novae-zelandiae | reverse complement strand
GATATCCATACATAGAGAGCTCCACAGCATGTACAAACACTTGTGTAGCTATATAAACCCTGGGGATAGACCCAGGAGAGTAACAAGACACTTACTCTTGTCCCCCATCTTTGAGCTCAGGAATATCCCTCTTCCCTTGCTCTACTATCTCTCTCTGTTAGCAAACTGCTCTACTGCTTGGTGAGTCTCCCACCTAAGCCCTATTCCCTCTTGCCCCTGTGCCATTGGGATACCCTGCATTCCAAATAACCCTCACACCTCTCTGCATTGATTAGCCTTGCCCAGGGCTGGTGTTCGTGGCACTCAGATTGATATGGCGTTCTCTTCGTCCATCTTTCCCCAGTTTGTTTGGATTTACAATCTGCATAGTAACTTGGGGATCGGGACAGACATCCATGTTCACCTGTAATGCGCAGTCTGGCATCACGCTCGGATCGTGACTGGGGGTGTGAGTTTGAAGGGGTCGGATTAGAGAGAGTGGGGGTGAGGTTGGTGAGGACAATGCAGTGGCGCATCATGTTGATCGAGCGGACGATGGAACAGAAGAGAGGAAACGAGGGATTTATTGTAGAACACCCTAGTAAGTCACTGTATATTAGCAGTAGTAAGTAGATATACCTGTAGAACACCCTAGTAAGTCACTAAGGTAAAAGGACTACAGTACAAAGTCTAAGTACGACATTCGTTTATGTAATGCGGTGGCTGTACAACCGCCTACCATCTAAGTAATATTCCAACACTCCCCCTCGAACGGAAGTAAGGACTGTAGTGATCAAATGAAATAAAGATAAATCAAATGAAAGTACCTGCAGCATGCAGAGTCCGATGAAAACGAATGTGTTCCTCTGAATAAAAAATGTGCGTCCGATATGCGTCCGTTTGTCGCGTTCGGTCGATGTCCATATATGGTAATCTGCGGCTCGGCTAAACCTTACCGCTCCTTTCTCTGCGCGCGATCATCCTCGATCGCTCCTAGCTCCACCAGCTTTGCATTTCGCGGTGTGCCGCTGATCCTACACCTTTCCTGGACCATTGGTAGCTTGTCCAATCGCTCTGATTCGCCCGATTCGGCCTTGGCGTGATCGCTGGACCTGGTAGGTGAGCCATCTCCTACACCTTGCGCTGATACCTTTCTTCAGCTTTCCTCGTCGACGTGGTTCGTTCGCGGGCTTGATAGGCCGTTTGGGACTGTTGTGTGGTGGTGAGGATGGTGCAGGTGCGTCCGTTGCCTCTCGCTTTCGTTGTCTGTGCTGACTCGCCTTTTCTCTACCTAGCGGCTCCAAATCGACTCGTTTCGATCCGCTATGCTCGGCGCTCGCTTCGTCGACCATCCGGCACCCTATTCCATCGCTATGGGAACCATATCCATCGATTCCGCACCTCCAATCGCATTCGACGTCTCTTTTCGCCTTCTGGACCTTCTTCTGGTCTCCTGGCCTCAAATCTCTATCCGGCGACTTGGCGTCATTGTCGCGCGCGTTCCCTGGCCCTCCGGGACATCCATAGATACTGTAGGAACAGCCTGGCGCAATCGCTTCGCCGCCCGGATCGTCCAGCTCGACTCTCGCCTCTTGCACCCTCTCCTGGTGTGCAGAGTCTCCATCTCGGCCTGACGCATTCGCGCCGTCGTCACACCGGTTTCCTGGCCCTCTAGTACGTCCTTGGGACCTGTACACACCGTCTGGTGCGACCGTTTCACCTCTCGAGTCGCCTCGGTTGCCTTTGGCCGTCCTAGGTGAGTTTCTCTTTAACCTTTTGACCATTCGTCCTGATGTCTTCTTCAGCATCTTCCGCTGTTCCTCGACATCCTCAATACCTTTCGGCACTCCCGACGTGTCCACGTCGCTGCCGGCAAGCTCAACGTATCCGCTTGCACACCCACTCTGACCCTCAGGTGAGTAGCTCGCGTCCGATCGTTTCGCCTGTGCGCGTACCCGTGCTGATGTCATCTCTCTGCCCTTAGGTCGGTTCCTTGGGTCCTCGTCGTGCCTCGATGGCCTCGACACATCCACCCGGTCATCCGCTCCCTTCGGCTCAGCTCGACTACCTCCTGGTATGTTCTCAGCGTCTGTGCGCTCTGACCTTGTGTGCGGCCGTGCTAACGCATCCAACAGCTTCTCCAGCCCATCCATGACGTATCTGATGTCTACTGCTGGTGCTGACGCTTCCGACGCGTCGCCGTTGATGCTCGTGCACCCAACACACTCCCCCTCGAGCTCAACGCTCAGGGACTTGTCTTGCACACTATCCGGTACGTCTCCGTCGTCCTTCGATGGTCTTGGCACATTGGTGTGGTCACCATTCGACTCAACGTCACAGCTTGAACATCCGGTCCGCTCCCCCTCAAGCTCGGCGCTCGGGGATTCAACCTTTCGCTGCGCGGGTTCGTTGGCGCGTGGTTTCGGTGTTTCAGCAGTGTCTTTGCCTTATTCCTGACGCCGTCGACACCTCCTGACACATTCGGCATATCTGCGTCAATCGAATTCTTCGGCTTTCTTGACCTCGTCATCGGCGCAGATTCCCTGGGACATCCCGCGTGTGTGGCCGACCTCAGTGTCACCACCGGCACTCCTGCTGTCCACGTTGGCACTAGCAACAGGCCAGTCCGCGTCATCAGCCTCGTCCTCAATTCCCGCCATCTCGACTCCAACTGGTCCATCGTGGACTCCACCCAGCATAGCGTTTGTGTGGCCGACTACCGTGTCACCACCTACGCACTTGCTGTCCGCGTCGGTCCTGGCAACAGGCCAGTCCGCGCCATCAGCCGATTCGCCGTCGTCCATTCCAGTGGTCATGCCTTCATCGTCAACATCAATCTCGACCCATCCAATGATGAAACCGTAAGTGTCGTGACATTTCTGCCACCACTCCAGCTCGTCATTTGGGCCACGCAACCTGTCCGCTGGCATCGGCAGCTCAGCACTTGTCGCGATTGGGTTTGCCATGTCAACGGTCTTGTCGCCAACTCGTTGACTTGCTTTTCGGTGTTCCGGGGACTCGGCTACACCTCGCCTCCCTCCGACTTCTCTTCCTTTGGACTCTAGGCTTTCTGGGCCATTTCTCGACTGCTCGGCATTCTCTGGCCTTGTGACCTGGCACTCTGCACTTCCAGCACTTGCCGGAGAACCATCTCGGCGTTTGTGCAGCCACGCTTGACATTTGAGCCATTTTCGCTCAGCAAGAAATTTTCGGGTCTTCAAGTCATTCATAATGAGTCGTCGTTTGAGTGAGTGATTACAGAGCGCGGTCGGGGCTCATAACCTGTAGAACACCCTAGTAAGTCACTAAGGTAAAAGGACTACAATACGAAGTCTAAGTAAGATGTTCGCTTATGTAATGCGGTGGCTGTACAACTGCCTACCATCTAAGTAATATTCCAACATCTATTCAATGCTGTCGATGTCGACCGATCGGTCCTTAAGTACATCACGGTAGGGCTATGTAGTGTCTAGATGAATAAAGAAAGCATAGTAACTCGGAATGTACCATCGCCGATAGTGTACAAAGAATGATGGGCAGCATATGACAGGGGAGCGGAACATAGAGAAAATGAAGTGAAAATGAAACATATCATAAGTGTCTGGGTCGGCATCATAGGTAGCTGGTTAGTCACGTGTCCACATGCAGCCGTGACACGATCCTTACACCTCCCTCTAACTTTGGATAGCGACTACCCTCAGTTGCCTCTACTCCAAATCCTCTTCCTCAGTTGTGATGGCGATATCGGCAGGCATGACAAACAGCAACAGGGGATCAGCGGTGGAATTGACATACTCCGTGACAAGGAGCTGCTTCGAGAAGCATGCATGATAAGGGACAAATCGAAATGCGGTGAAGGTGAGTTGCAACACAGCGCTGTTGACTCTGCTAATCTGTAGGATCTGCCTTTCATTCAGCACACAACAAACATAGGCCCGAAATGGCACAGGCAATATTTCACATTCGATGCCTGGCTTGATATGCTTGGTGAGGACAAGGATAAGCGATCCGGGTGGGAAATCGTTGTTGCAGATGGTGTGGGCTGCGCATTGCTTGAGATCTGCAACTGATGCATGACAATTCTTCAAGACGCATTTCTGGATCTCAAGTAAGTCTTCTTTGTGCTTCTCTAACTGACGTGTTCTGAGGGCAAGCAGCAAAGCAGTGTCAAGCAGGCAGGCGATGTTGGGTAGGAGAAAGGTAGCCTTGGCGGTGTCAAAAGGGAGGAGCAGTTCCGTTCTGTGTACCATGTAGAAGGGAGAGTATCCAGTTGCCTTTTGTGTAGTTATGCAGTCTGCCCAGAATACATACGTGATCTGATTCAGCCACGGTGTGATGCTGCCATTGCAGGCCTTGATAAGCGAATTGTGGATGGTATGGTGCGATTGTTCAATGATATGGTGTCGTCCTTTGACCTTCATCAGCAGCTTCAGATTTTCATCATTAGTGTTTGTGGTCATCGAGAGGACAAGATAGGGTCCTCCTCCTCCCTCTCCTTTTTGAAACACGAACTGGCCAGACTTGAAACCATAGACTTCCAATGTGATTTTGGCCCAATTTAGCTTAATGACTTCATCACAAAATCCAGGTGGGATCGGAGACTGGCAATAGGAGCATGCAATTGTTGAAATCACAACCGGGGCATCTTGGAATTGATCTTTCTCTGTTTCATCCTTTGTGAGTCCATTTTCATTGCTTAAAAGGGTCTGGGCTGCAAGTTTTCTCTCTTTGGGCCACAAGAGCTCATTTGTGGGAATGCCAAGAATGCTGAGTCGCTCTTTCGTGAGGCATCATCCTGGCGAGAATTTGATCGGATGGGGGGAAAGGGGAGGAAGGGATTTAAGGGGGTCTTCAGGGAAGCGACACTCAATTTGGGCATATTGGGGCATCATCGTAGAGACTGGCTTTACACAGTTAGCCACTTTCTTGTATTCAAGGACACTGTGAATGGGGTTGAGCTGGAAAGTCTGGTGGAGCTGGTAATCAGCAAGTGGAGTGTGTGTCAGTGACAAAATGCCAAGATGGCATGCTGAGATGGACTATGTGCTGGAGGCCTCAGGTGGTCGAGGGGGGAAAGGACACTGGGATGTGGGAAGGATACGACAGATTTCAGGGTTGATAGGATTGTGCACAGTGACAAATACATCAACTGCTGTTTCATGCTTCTTGAGTCAGACAGATTGCTGCCAAGGACGGCCAAGCAAAAGTGAAAATGGGGCTATGAGGGTGACAAAAGCGTGTGCCCAGATTTTTTTTGAGGTACAACTAATCAAAGGAGGGACTCAGGCTTCCGACAATGAAAACTAATGGTATTAACTAACCTAATCAAAGGAGGAACTGATAGGTAGTTAGCTATGTAAGTACAACAAAAAGGGAATGAGATCTCACCTCAGGCTTCTGACAATGAAGACTGAGGTGTGACTGTTAACGACACTACATTATATATGACTGTGTTATGTAAGTCATCAGTGTTGGAAAGAATAAATGAGTGGCGACAGGGAATGAGTAACGAAAGGGGCCACAGAAGGTGGCGATACTAGAAGTAAGGAGATGGCAAGTTCCTACACTAATGTAGTTCGTAACAACAGTTTTGATGCCTCTAACATCAATCTCAAGCATTTCAAGGCACCCTCACATGGCCTGAGTCATTCCATTTGCAGCCTGCATGTTCATTCCAACTCGCTCATTAATTGGAATGTTGAGCTTGTGCCAGACATCTTCATGAATGATGACGATTTCAGAGCCTTCATCAAGCAGACCATGCTCGACAAGGGTCCCGTTTAGTGTGACTTCAGGTTCGTGCAGGGGTGTGGCATGTTCAATTTGTACTGGTGCATGTGCTGAGGTGAGCGATGCGGCTGTGCTGGGTATGCACTGAGTTCGACAGTGTTTGACAGCTTCTTTGTGGAGCTCTGGACTGACAGTGAGAATGTCTGCAATGGACAGGTTAGGCAGTGGTGTGCTCAGGATGGTCTGGTAGAGCTGTTTGGCAGCGTCTGGCATTGCCGCTTTCAATTCATATGGGTATGCAGGTAAGTCAGGCTTTGGCCAAGGTAGCTTGGGCAGGGATGGGGGCAGAGTTGAGTTTTTAGAAGCAATCAGTGGGGAATTTGCTACCTTTGCCTTCAATCATGTGATCGCATGTATCTCCAATTCAGTGGTATCATTATCGACCATTTCGACATATGCAGCTGTGTCGCAGCTTATGATTGATGTGCATTGCATGATGTATATGTTACGAACGCATTTCTCCTATTTTCTTATTTCTTTATTTCTTTCCTTCAAGCTGATTCGAACTCTCGAACAGCCGCTTATAGTAGTTTATTCCCACACCAAGGTGGACGGACTTGTCGTCTCAAGTCCCTAACTTATCACGTGACCTGCTTAGTCAGCAGCGTCTAGACTCGTGCAACGTGCACACCTCATGCCTAAGGGCTAGACCCTTATCTCTCCTCATGTTATGGCTATGTACTTCTTTTCTTCTTATGCTTCTCTTCCATTCTGCCACACCTCGTGTGTGCCTCATGCTTATGCTTCTTATTAGTTCCACCAATCATGTATTTCTCTCTTATCATGGTACGATGACTCTTTATGGACGTATGTACAAACATGTACACATAGACTAGACAATATATAAGACAGGACGACGAGGCTGGATGCTCTCCAGTTTCGAAGTCTTGTTGATTTCCTCACAAGGCTTTCCTTAAAGCTCTACGGGTCGACGTGACCACTCTTTATTCGATTCCTCTCATTGATTGAGTCGTTTCAGTATATATCTTCTTCAGCCTAAACATACTTGTTGAGCACATGGTGTGTGATGCGTCCTGGTGGGGCTCTGAGATGGCAGGTGCCAGGGCTGTCACCTTGGTGTAGTGCTCGTCGATTGTATCCTTCATGAGACTGGTATTGGGGTGGTGACATATGCGCAAGCCATCAGGAAATGTGAGATAATTATTCATGCGGACGATCTGCCCTTGCCACATGTAGTCGTGGATATATGTACAGTCGTGAACAATATGTGGTGCACCACACATGTAGCATGTGAATCTGGCAGGGCTGGAATAGGTCCGAGTTTGGGGAAATGGGGGCATCAGCACTGCTGCAGTAGTGGCGGTCATGGCTGCAGGCAGGTTTCAGAATGCATGCACTGGGGCTGGCCATACATGGATAGTGGTCAGCACAAGAATTGTGAGCTGCATGTAATAGGATGCATACGATGGGTCTGTGATCTTGAGCAAGTGAAGTTGGTGTGCAAGTCAATCAATGTTGTTGGTGGGGGGCTGGGGGGGCTTGGAATCATTGAAGGATACCTTTTTGGTAACAACGTCGCGTGGGACTGTTTTGTGGTGAGGTTGGTCATCATCTTCTTCATCCTCCGAATATACTTGCTTTTTGTGTGCATTCCTTTTGCAGTGTGGGCGATCTTCTTCGTCGTCTGAGTTTTCTGAGTCTGATTCTGCTGGGTCAGGGCTACTCTTTCGGTGGTGGTGACATTTTTCTCTCAAGGAGTCCAATCAGGCCAAGACATGGTCTGTGTCATCATCTGATGCCTCCTTCCGAAGGGCAATTTTGGCTGTGCTGAGGACCTCATTGCACTCAGGGGGATCGTCATATGAGTATGTTGTAGGGTTCTGCAACTTGAGGTGGCAGTTGACGATGCAGCGGACAGAGCGTGGGAGTCCCTTCCAGAAGTACCTGTTGCACTTCTGAGCGGATATCTTTTTCTTCATAACAAGCCATTTGGCAATGTATGAGAACCATCAGTAGTACTCCATGACATCCCTGTAGATAGCGATGTCATCGTTGAAGGGGTGGGTCACAATGTGCTCAAGATCGCGTATTGTGTAGCATACCTCTTCCTCAGTGTCAGGGTACTTAGTGATGATCTCTTTTTGAAGCACTATGTAGTCACCTTTTGCAAAACCTGGTAGCATCATCCAGAACCACTTTGTCGTGTGATCTGCATACCACGTGATTGATCTGCACTTCTCAGTGTCGTCGAGACCGGCAGCCTTGGCAAGCTCCTCAAAGTATTCTAAGAACTTGAGGAGTTCTGTCATTTTGCCATCAAACGCTGGTGCTCGGTTTGAGGATGGCACTGGCATGGGGACGTTGCTGGGCATGGTGGGCGATTGTTGTTTGGGGAAGGAAGGGGGAATGGTGGCGGTCTGGGTGATGTGTGTGGACGGGTTTGCATTGGCTGCAGCAGTTACAACGGTGGATATAGATGGGGTGACTGTGGATGTGGACAGTGTTGGCATGTGCTTGACAGCATGGATTTGACAGTTTAGCGAGCGAGAGTGGCAAGGTGGGGTGAACATGGGCGAGAAGGCGGCAGGGCATAGTGTGTAGTTGAGGAATACAGCAGAGGGTGTCAACCAAGCACTGCTCTTGGTGTGCTCGGGTGATGGGACTGAGCTGGAGACGGATGACTCGGAGGTGGGCTCAGAGAGATCTAAAGTGGGGAGCAGGGCTCGACCAGCTGTTGACGTGGTAATGGCTGGCATGTGGGGAATGGTTTCGTCGGTGTTGTTCTGGGCAAGGTAAGCGTCAAACGCACATGACACTTGACGAGTAGCAGCTCAGGTGCGCACTCTGATCGAGAAGTCTGACGGCGAAAGGTGGGGTCAGGATTCTCTGGGCGGAATGGCAGCATTGTGGTGGTATGGACAAGATGTGGTGGGCGGCAGGGGAACGATGGTGATGACAGGTGGAAGAGGAGAGGATCTAATCTAATCCCCTTGTGGTGGGCTCCAAATGTAATGCACAGTCCAGTGTCACACTTGGATTGCAACTGGGGGTGTGAGTTCAAAGGGGACAGATTAGAGAGAGTGGGGATGAGGTTGGCGAGGATGACACAGCAGCGCGTCATGTTGATCGAGCGGAAGATGGAACAGAAGAGAGGAAACAAGGGATCTATTCGATGCTGTTGATGTTGACTGATCGGTCCTTAAGTACATCGCGGTAGGGCTATGTAGTGTCTAGATGAATAAAGAAAGCATAGGAACTCAGAACATACCATCGCTGATAGCATACAAAGAATGATGGGCAGCATATGACAGGGGAGTGGAACATAGAGAAAATGAAGTGAAAATGAAATATATCGTAAGTGTCTGGATTGGCATTGTAGGTAGCCAGTTAGTCACATGTCTGTGCACAGCCGTGACACGATCCTTACACACCAGATCACCAACTGACTTGTGTAATTGACCAACGAAGAATCCCGAAGAGACAAGGTAACATTTCCACCATACAACAGTGTCTTCACTGATTACCTTGCCTCAGGTTGAACCTTCAATCGTGGCTTCCTAAAGAGCTACACAGCGAGATCAACCATTTGCTCATTGGATTTGGACAGGTGAAGCTCCTTCTCAAATGATTTTTTCAGTATTCTAATAAATGATTAATAGATGGTCAGTTTACCTGTTGGTCTGAAATGCAGTGAATGTACATTGAGTTCTGGCAAGTTGTGTCTGAGCATGTGGTGCGATTTCAAAATGAAGTTGTTGAAAACTGCCTTTTGAAAGGGGTCATCCAAAAAGGAGGCTTTGGAAGAGGGCTCTGCTGGACCAAAAATTGATGGAGGTGCTCAGGTGAGGCAGAGAGAGGGAATCTTTACAGCAAATTCCAAAACCAATGGCAAATCATATTTTTTTTCCACTGCACCTCATGAGCACCCCAAAAAGGAAACTCATCCGCATCTCCAAGTGCATACTTACATTCAACCCATGGGTGACACCAAAGAATGCACCTTGGATCTTTTTAATACTGTCAGCCGACCACCTAAACATGACTACTCACAAGAGCAGTTCAGATGCACTGAGTACATTGTGGAGGAGGCATGGCATGGTGTACAATGAATGTTTGAAATTTGAACACTGAGCTTGACTGCAATACCTAAAGCTATTGTGTATGCTGTGATTTGATGTCTGCATAAAATGCATGGTGAGCAGAAATGAAAGACTGTAACATTGTGAATGACACAAATTCACACCAGTCCTTTTCATTGAGTTGCTCAACATTTCAATCTCTTTGCTGGTACTCAAGCTTGCCAGGCTCCAGTTTGCCTTCATCACCTGAGCTTTTTTATCCTCATTTATGGTCCTAGGGAGTACGACCTCATGGTAGACATTACATGCATTGGTATGTAAAGAGACTATTTGTATCGTAATTTGTACATGATGCATATAAAGAGAGAAAAGTCCAAGACATCATCCTGGAATGGAGGATACCCAGTTGGGTCCATGGAGCAATATTCGCCTGTGCTGATGCTGCAGAACGGTCCACACCCACTGCATATGTTCCTGGGGTTCAACGTGGATCAGCATATCACTTCAACATCCTGCCTGCCATGTGGACAAGGACATTGAGCAGATGGTGTGACAGTCGATGTATGTCTGATTCTGACCCAAACACGCCAGTAGCTTGATCAGGTAGAGGTTGAAGTAAATCGGCGATCCATGCCATGCTCCATTTGACACTCTTTGTGATACGCTTCTGAGAGTATGGAGGCAGTGTATATGGCGTGTCAGTGAGCATGATGATGACAACAGGCTGCATCTTGTACACATACTTGTGCCAGTCCAACGCCAAACATGATGCCTGGTGTTGAAAGTGGAAGTCCAGTGAAATGAATCCTCCAGGAACATGCGTAGTTGGTTTCCATGTCAGAATGGATCACCCGATGTCCCAATCCTGCAATATAGAAGATTAGCACTAGCAATCACACAATCAATGAGTTACCACTTCATCTTTCTTGGTTTGTGTTATGAATGCTATTTTAACATCTCTTTATTCTTGCCCACTCGCTGGTTTGAACTCTAGACCTTCCATGAATGGGGGCCAGCTTACCTAAGCACGGATACAACTAACATTGTATATCCATGCTTTGGACCTGGACATGCCCATATATAGTAATCTTCCAGGCTCCTGATTGGCTAGTCCAAACCAAGTTGCCTTATTTAGGAAGTATCCAGGTTCTAACCAAGAATGCATATGGACAGGCCACTTTAAGGAACACTTTCCCACGATCACATGACTTCAATCTGACGAACTCATTCCCATGGTCTATTTCTATTTCTATTTCTATTTCTATCTATTCACTCCCATGGTCACATGACTTCTGATGTAGAAGTCTCAACCCTCTTCTTATCTATGATGTCATACCATGCCTCTCATGCACTTCTCATGTCTCGACTCAAGGCAGTGCCTTATCACTGCCTAGATGGCACTCATGTACAACATGCTCCTACATACCCTGACTCCTATGAAACATTACACTCTGTAAGTAGTATATGTATAAACATGTACAAATAGTATAGTATGGTATATAAACCTCCTGGACGACGGGACTGGCTCTCCAGTCTTGAAGTCTTGGAGATTTCCTCTCTACAGACTTTCCTATGAATGATCTACAGCACAATGAGTGCAATACTTCTCTTCTTTATGCTTTGAGTTGTTTCAGTTTGTAGCAGAGCGGCCTCATCACTGATCTCATCAAGTGCATCTTTACACAACTGCTGCCATGTAGTGGACAAATTCGACGTGTGGGATTGATCCTGCTGACAGGATCAGGCCTGGATTGTAGTGTAGAATAGGGTAGTAATATGGCCACATTACCTTGAGCATCCATGATATAATGTTTTCCACCACTGGTGGTATTGCCTTCAAGCAGCTCAACATTTGTGTCAGAGCCCACAGTACCAACACTGCCTTCATTTGGATGCTTCTGGAAACTCGAAAGGGTGAGTACATGCATGCCTACAAGTCACATACCTCCAGATCATAATTACTGGCGATTTTTGAAGTCTGCAATGGCTCTTGCTTCTTGGAGAAACAATCTGTTAGTGTCCAACTCTGTAGCATATACTTACATTCTTATCTGTTCCAGCAGGAAGACAAATCTGTTGAAAGAAAAGTGATCACATGTTCATGTGAACCTTATCACATGACATCAGACACATGTGACTTGATCACATGGATGATCACATGCTTCTTAAAGACACAGAACGAGTCTGGACACAGTCTAGAGTCGTCTTATCAAGATAGAGATCTAAGATCGATCTAGAATCATCTTATCTTTTATCTATGATGTCATAAGAGTCTGGAACACTCCAGAACACTTTTATCTTGTTATCTGTTATCTTGTGTCATCACAAATGACAGATGATCCTATCAACCAATAGGATATGATCCGCTTATCATGGATTACTTATGATGACTGCGGATGACTCAGTCTAATGACTCATATCTGACTCATGCTGACTCATGACTATTGGTCCCACCAATAGCCTTTATCTCTCTTATCTAGTGTACATGTCACCCCTCTAGATTAGGCAATATGTACATGGTCTGTGCGCATATCCTGTACATATATAAACCCCCGACTTCTGAAGGATCAATCCCCAGAGTCAGCAATACAGTCTTCACTCGGACTACTCCTACTCTACTACCTTCTAGTCCCCTCAGTAACCTCAGAGACAAAGGGTGAGTATTTCCCTCACTCAGTTCTTGCATCTTCCTTGCTGTGGACTCTGCTTCTGGGTTAGCCTAGGAGGCAGAATTGACACTGCTTTCTTCAGAATCTTGATCTTGAGCGGTGACTGTGCAATAAGAGTGGTACCATGCTCCTTCGATGGCAGGTTGTCATTGCTCATCATGATGTAGAACGGGTTCGTGTTGTTGATCGCTGTCGACTCGTCTGTGTAACGCGGCGCGCGCGTATTTCCTTTTTGGGGTGCTCGCGAGGCGTGGCAGAAAAAAAACGTGATTTGCCATTGGTTTTGGAATTTGCTGTAACTTAGACACAAACACAATCGTGTTCAATGTCACTGTAAAATCGAGCAAGAGTTCACATAACTACCGAATCAAAGACCAATTGTGTCGTAGCTAATACAACCAGAATTCAAACATGCGAGTCCACTCTGCATTCATGATGGCAGAGAGTCTGGAGTAGTCCGATACAGTCTCCCCGTGAACTTAACCAGTGAGCACGAGCCGGCCTACGAGAAGAGTCATAGCTTTAGTAGAGATAATGGACGATGATCAAGCACTTACTGAAATTCGATCACAGACTGCGGAGCAACCCCAGAACGAGACTGAAAGGATTCCGGGAATGAGCATCGGGAAGAAGAGCATCGGGAGGAGAGGTGTCAATGGGAAGTCCGCACTGCTGTGAGAAATCTATACGCAAATGATGGCTCGATACGAATAACTTTCACATCAGTAATATCACAGCTCACCTTGAATCCATTTCTTCATTTTATTTATTGTCTCTGAAAGTCCCCTGAAGTCCTCTAACGTAACCCGGAACAAGCTCGCTGCTTCCTCTCGACGACTAAGGGCATACAATGCCTCGCATTGTTGCTGGTGGAGCATGAATCTGAGTAGATCCATGTCATGTGTCCAGCCAGATATCTAGAGATCGTATGAGTAACCTGGACATCGTAACCAGATAATAAGCCTTGCCAATGAAATAGCTTCCAATTGTGGACGATGCAGAGGAAAGTAAGGTCCCTCGTCCAGATAATCAGAAAGGCTGAGTACCTTGTCGTACTCCCCATTTTGCATGTGCTCCTTTCGGATAATCATATGCATGTGTGCCTAGTAATGTCAAAACATGCTAGGCATATGTATATTTTCATGGTTTCTCACCTGGACCATACGGCACGATGACACAGCTGGACAGCGCGCGATTAGATCGACGACGCGTGCCATACCTTCCTCGCGGTTTCCCGAGGTGAATATGATAATTGCCTATCAGCGGGAACCGGCAAGCGTCATGGATAGATACACCAGGACATATGTCAGAAACGAACCTTGATGAGAGACATAAAGCACATGTCGACGTTATCGCAATGGAAAAAGAGCAAGTTGAACTCTTCTTTGGCGCGCTCCGGATCACGTTCGCCAAATAAAGCAATGCTGTGTACGACATAGGCTAGTGCAGTTGGCTTGCGTGCAATGGACTAAATATGTGATCAGCATGTATGAGCGGAGGAGAAAGGGACAATGACACCTTTTGAGCATCTTGGATAGCCAGATTCCATTGGCGGAGACGGGCTCTGAGGAGGGCGCGGGTGGCGATCAAACGTTCTTTCTCCCCAGACTTCTTAATCTTTTTCGAAAGTACTTGGATCGCATCGAGTAACTTGTCCTCTCTCCACAATTCCAGTACTGCAGGGCTGGCATGGACGAGCTACAGCAATGGGATATGATCAGCGAATTCGGACTCTGATGTACCGAGTAGAGACTTACATTTGACATCTGCGGAGAAATGCTCTCCTGCAATGCCTAGAGTGATCAAAATGTGACTGGTCAAGAAAGGATAGATCAGAAAGTTTAGAACCTACAATATCAAGATAACCAGAGGGAAGAATGTCACGGAGATTGCGAATGGTAATTCCACTCTCCCCACTGATCACAATGTCATGAGTCTTTGACATGGCCATAGAGTAGATGTCGCCTATATGGTCGATGGCAAACCCAATTTTCTCATGCGTGACTGTGTCCCAGAACAATACTGTAGATTTATAAGATGCTGCAATAAATTTGTTGTTCCTTGCCATTACAATGCGCCCTGGATATTCATTGATGTTCCATCCAGTGATGATTCTTCCGGAGGCAGCATTCAAGCAGTAGATGTTTTCATCGTTTGACGAGACAAACAGCTGATTACTGTCACCATACCAGGCGAGCGAGCGATTACACGACGAGACTCCAATAGGCAAGTCGACGAGAAGGGTTCCGTTTTGGGTGTCATAAAGCCGGGTTCTTCTGTACATGGTGGTGATGGCGATGCGAAGACCATCTGGGGAGAATTTGACTCCGGTCAACTAGTCGTTGTGGTTCCATTCGAATATTTTCTTGCCGGTCGTGCGCAACCAGACACGGGCAGTCGAGTCGTCAGATCCAGTGGCGATTCTCTTTCCGTCCGGGGAGATGTCGACTGCATTTATCTCTCTTCTGTGTCCTGGAAACTCGGTGAACTTCGTGCGGCTGCTTGCGTCCCACACCATCACAAATCCACTCTTAGTCCCGTTCACGAGCCAGTGCTCGTCTCGCGAGATTGCGAGGTCCAAAACCCGACTATCCGATTCCATTGGCGTTCCCAGCTGCTTGCCGTCTTCCACGCTCCAGAATCGAATCTTGCCTTCCTCATCGCCGCTTACGAAATGCTTTCCGTCAATGAGGAAAGCAACCGAACGCACCCAACTTGAAGTTTCGATTTTGATCGTGCTCACTTCTTTTCGTTGAATGCTGGTGTTTTCATCGGACTCTAGGCCATTGTCAGTAATCCACTCGAAGACGTTTCCCTTGATTCTCACTATTTCTCAATCCACCATTATCGGCCGGTAGGGTCGCTTCCTCCTGGTGAGCGTTGCTGGTGTTCGCACTCGACTCTAGGTTCTAATCAGCGTTTATGCAAACTTCTCGCCTGACACCCACGATTCCCTGCATTGTTCGTCAATCCCGGGCGACGAAACATACTTGGCCAAGTAGTGGTGCAATGGAGTAAAGAATGCGCAGTCGCCTACGCACA
Source organism: Austroboletus novae-zelandiae (assembly GCA_038090275.1). NCBI lineage: Eukaryota > Fungi > Basidiomycota > Agaricomycetes > Boletales > Boletaceae > Austroboletus > Austroboletus novae-zelandiae. Next base: position 11,064 of record JBBPML010000341.1, on the reverse strand, counting down.
GGGTGGCTGGAAAGATCATTTGATCACGATATCTCTGCTCATTCATCTGTAAGTTCCCATCATCACCTATACCTTACTAGCGGCCCGCCGCTTCGCACGCTCATTTCGAATACATACTCGAGCCTGGTCTACTACTGGTCTATGTTGTTCATCAAATGCCCTCGAGCATGGCAAAGGGCAGGATCCATCCGGACTAGTTTCCGGATGCTGCATGGGGACGGAAAAATTACTGGTGAGATCCGAAAGGTTCCTGGTAGCTCGGACGGCCTGCGGGATCATCTTTTAGGTCACTGATGGCTCCTGCTGATAAGGCGCCTCCTTCTCCCCACCTGCCTTCACCCACACGAAGTTATCAGATGAGGGAGATGAGCCTTCGACGTGGATCGATGTCGAGAACCCGACTCGAGATATGCACTCAACTACGTGTGCGCGCCGTGATGCTGACCGCTTGTGTTGGGCAACTCAGGCTAGCGCTTCCAGTGGAGTGGCCCAATGGGTGATTCATATCCTCAATACATACATCGCACTGCCAAGGCGCGCGACATTACAGTTTTGACCATCTCGGCGGAAGATATGGTCTTTGTATTATCTCTGGCGCCAATTCATTCCAACAACACATTCAACGTGCTAGTACCGAGAAAGACCGACTTACCGAGTCGTGCCTCGGTGCTCTGACGATAGGAAGCACGTCTCTTTTGGCATTGAAAATATCAACTTCGGGATATATCAACTAGGCTGCACAGCGGTTACGCGACGACTTCGATTCGTCCGTCCCCAAGACGACAGAGGAACTCTGTTCGCTGCCCGGTGTAGGCCCCAAGATGGCGTTTCTGGCACTTCAAATAACACGGGACCTGTACGTCGCTTCCTCGTACTAGTTCGTTTGGATTTACAGTCTACGTAGGAACTTGGGGATCGAGGTAGACGTCCACGTCCATCGGATCACCAACCGACTCGGGTGGCATAATCGACCGACGAAGAATCCCGAAGAGACAAGGTAACATTTCCACCGTACGACAGAGTCTTCGCTGATTGCCTCGCCTTAGGACGAATCTTCAATCGTGGCTTCCTAAAGAGCTACACGGCGAGATCAACCATTTGCTCGTTGGATTCGGACAGGTGAAAGCCCTTCTCGAATAACTTTTTCGGTATTCTACTGAACGACGGATAGATGATCTGTTTACATACCTGCTGGTCCGAAATGCGGTGAATGTACGTTGAGTTCTGGCAAGTTGTGTCCGAGCGCGCGGCGCGATTCCAAACCGAAATCGTTGAAAAACTACCGTTCGAAAGAGGTCGTCTAAAAGGGAGGTTTCGGAAGAGGGCTCCGCTGGACCAAAAATTGAACTTGAGATGGAGGTGCCCGTATGCCGAGATATCTGCACAATTAATCCCACCGCGATTTTTATGTAAGGCCACCCGCACTTTTTTTTTTATGGCCACCTCAATTTTTTTTATGGCCATGATCGCATTTTTTTCGGGGGGGCCACCTCTTTTTTAGAAAAAATGGCGATCACATTTTTTTGAATGTCGGCGCAAATTTCTTTAGAGGGAATCCTGTATAGTTCACTCGCATTACAGCGTGTATATAGTTAATGTGCTTAAAGTAAGCTGGAGCGATATATTGTCCAATATACATAGCTACACTACCTAATGATTATCTGCCGCTGCCATCTCACCGCCCTCATCTGCGCTCTCTCCGCTATTGCCATCGTCAATATAGTTGTGACTGCATTATCAGTGCACTCATCATCATCGTCACGGAGCGCATGCTGCTGTTGCTAGGGGTGAGCGGACAAGGAGGTGAGAGGGTAGGGGACTCACCGGCACCTAGGGAATAGCCCGTAGCCGTACCTACCAAAAACCCAAACCCGTGCTCATACCCACGGTGGATTTACCCGTGGGTACCGCCCGCCTTCGTCGTCGCTATGTGGTGTGGGGGCGCCATTGTGTTCCCTGCACCTTCATCGTCGTCGTCGTCTTGAAGGACATCGGGGCTCGGGGGTGACATTGCGTTCCTGGCACCGCATCGTCATCGGTCGTATGGTGCTGGGCGCGCCATTGTGTTGCCTGCATCCTCGTCGTCGTCGGATGGATGTGGGGTCGGGGACGCCAATGCGTTTGTGACGCTGCATCGTCGTCATCGTCGGCCTTGAGGTGTTGGGCGCACCGTTGCGTTGCCTGCGCCTTTGTCGTCGTCGTCGGCCGTATGGCGTTGGGCACGCCATTGTGTTTGCTGCACCCTCGTTGGTTTGTAACGCCGCGTCGTCATCGTCGGCCTTGGGGTGTTGGGCGCACCGTTGCGTTGCCTGCGCCCTTGTCGTCGTCGACGTCAGCCGCGTGGCGTTGGACGTGTCGTTGTGTTTGCTGCGCCCTCGTTGGTTTGTGACACCGTGTCGTCGTCGTCGGCCTTGAGGTGCTGTGCGCGCCGTTGCGTTGCTTGCACCCTTGTCGTTGTTGTTGTCATCGGCTGTGTGACGTTGGGCGCGTTGTTGCGTTTCCTACGCTCTCGTCATCTTCTTGACGGATGTCGGGTGGGGGCGCAAATGCGTTTGTGACGCCATGTCGCCATCGTCGTCGGCCGTGAGGTGTCGGGCGCGCCGTTGCGTTACCTGCGCCCTCGTCGCCGATACATGCGCATGGTGAGTGGGGGGTGAGTGGAATGGTCAAAGACGGGTGTGGGACTCACCTGCATCACCATCTGGTTGTTGATCAGCGAGCAGGGCAAGGACGCCGGTGCCGGTGAGTACTGAGTACTGAATGCCGGTTTTGTCACGGGTCACAAAGTGTGACCCGCTCCCATACCCGGCAGGTGGCCATAAAAAAAAAGTGCGAGTGGCCTTACATAAAAATCGCGGTGGGATTAATTGTGCAGATATCTCGGCATATGCCCGGGTGAGGCGGAGAGGGGGAGTCTTTAACTTAGACACAAACACAATTGTGTTAAATATTACTGTAATATCGAGCAAGAGATCACATAACTACCGAATCAAAGACCAATTGTGTCGTGGTTAATACAACCTGGATCCATACGTGCGGATCTGCTCTACATTCATAGTGGCAGCGAGTCTGGAGTAGTCCGACACGGTCTCCCCGTGAACTTAACCAGTAAGCAAGGGTCGGCCTACGGGAAAAGTCATCGCTTGAGTGGAGACAATAGACGGTGATCAAACACTCACTATAATTTGTTCATCGACGGAGAAGCCTTAGAATGGGGCCGAGACGATAATTTCGGGTCTGGGAAGGAGGAGAGGTGTCAACGGGGAGTCCACATCGCCGCGAGAAATCTATACGCAAATGATGGCTCGGTACGAATAACTTTCACGTCAGCAATATTACAGCTCACCTTGAATCCATTTCTTCATTTCATTTCTTGTCTCTGAAAGTCCCCTGAAGTTCTCTAACGTAATCCGGAACAAGTCCACTGCTTCCTCTCGACGACTGAGGGCACACAACACCTCACATTGTTGTTGGTAGAGCGTGAATCTAAGACCATCCAGGCCATGTGTCCAGCCAAATATCTTAAAACCCGTGTGAGTGAACTTGGACATCACGATCAAACATTGCCACTTGCCAATGAAATGGTTTCAAATTCTGGATGACGCTCAGGAAAGTAGGGCGCCCGTTTCCCACCCTTATGGTCGAAAAGTCTGAGTACCTTGTCGTACTCCCCGTTTTGCATGTACCCATTTCGAGCGATCACAACCATGTGTGCCTGTAAAAGGCCGTCAGATATACTAGAACGCATTTTAATGCTTCTTACCTGGATCATACGACATAATGATACATTTGGGCAGTGCATAATTAGATCGGCGACGCGTGCCATACCTTCGGGGCGGTTCCCCGAGGTGAATATGATGATCGCCTATCAGTGGAACCAGCAAGCGTCATTGACAGATATACCAGGACGTATGTCAAACAACGAACCTTGATGAGAGACATGAAGCACATGTCAACGTTATCGCAGTGAAAAAAGAGCAGGTTGAACTCTTCTTTGGCACGCTCCAGTGGATCACCTTTACCCAATAAAGCAATGCTGCTGGCGACATAGGCCAATGCGGTTGGCTTGCGTACAATGGACTATAATGCTATCAGTGTGTATGAACAAGCAAGAAAAACAATGGTACCTTTTGAGCGTCATGAATAGCTAGCTCCCATTGGTGGAGACGGGCTCTGAGGAGGGCGCGGGTGGCGAGTAAATGTTCCCTCTTGTCAGACTGCTTGATTTCTTGCGAAATCAGTTTGATTGCACCAAGCAAATTGTCCTCTCTCCACAATTTCAGTACTGCAGGGCTGGCATGGACGAGCTACAGTAATGGGATATGATCAGCGAATTCGGACTCTGATGTATCAAGTAGAGACTTACATTCGAGATCTGCGGAGCAATGCTTTCGTGCGATGCCTGGAGTGGTCAAAAAGAAGATTCACTGAAAAGATTTTAGAACCTACAATATCAAGATAACCAGAGGGAAGGATGTCACGGAGATTGCGAATGGTAATTCCACTCTCCCCACTGATCACAATGTCATGAGTCTCTGACATGGCCATCGAGTAGATATCGCCTATATGGTCGATGGGAGACCCGATTTGCTCATGCGTGACTGTGTCCCAGAACAATACTGCAGATTTACAAGATGCTGCAACGAATTTGTTGTTCCTTGTCATTATGATGCGCCCACTATGTTCTTTATTGTTCCATGCAGTAATAGTTCTTCCAGAGGCTGCGTTCAAGCAGTGTATGTTTCCTTTCTCTGACGAGACAAGCAGTTGACTACTGTCATCGTACCAGGCGAGCGAGCGATTACACAACGCGGAGACTTTAATCGGCAAGTCGGCAAGAAGGGTTCCATTTTGGCTGTCATAGAGCCGGGTTCTTCCGTTCCAGGTGATTGTGACGATGCGACGACCATCTGGGGAGAATTTGACCCCGGTCACCCAGTCGTCGTGGTTCCAGTCGAATATTTTCTTGCCGGTCGTGCGCAACCAGACACGGGCAGTCGAGTCGTCAGATCCAGTGGCGATTCTCTTTCCGTCCGGGGAGATGTCGACTGCATTTACCAGATCCGAGCTATGTCCTCGAAACTGGGTAAACTTCGTGCGCCTGTTTGCATCCCACACCATCACAAGTCCACTCTGAGTCCCGTTCACGAGCCAGTGCCCGTCTCGCGAGATTGCGATGTCCAAAACTCGACTTTCCGTTTCTATTGGCGCTCCCACCTCCTTTCCGTCTTCCACCCTCCAGTATTGAATCTTGCCTTTCTGATCGCCACTCACAAAATGCTTGCCATCCATGAGGAAAGTAACCGAGTCTATCGAGCCTGAAGTTTTGATTTTGATCGAGCTCGCTTTTATTTTTGGTGACCAGTGGTGTTTTCGGACTCTGTCAATAATTCACTTGAAAACCTTTCCAATGATACTCACTGTTTCTCGATCCGCCATTTTCGGTCGGTCCCGGTTCCTCCTGGTGAGCGTTGCTGGTATTTGCACTTGACTCTGGGATCTAATCAGCTTTTTTCAGCAAACTTCTTGCTTGGTACCCACGATTTCCCCCATTATTTGTCAACCCCGGGCGACGAAACATATTTATCCAGGTAGGGGTGCGATGGAGAGAAGGACGTGCAGTCGTTCTACGCTCGGTATCCCACTGTCGCCCGCTTTAAGCATGTTCCTTATCGTGGCATACTCCACTTCGCACACTCATTTACATCCACCCTCGACCCAATTCACTGACGTCATGGTGGTCTAGACAAATGAAAATTGGCCTCCAACGTGAATGGCGATTCACTCGGATGGGAGAACAGAGGCACCTGATCATCAAGGTAAGAGTATTTAATCTTTAGAAACGGAAATAAAATGACCAGACGGAGACAATACTCATCGTGGCTAGAAAGAGCAAGACATTCAGAATGTCTATTAAAAGCCGAGTGGGTATACGAGCTGGTAGGTTTGTGCTCCCGAGCGTCAAGTGCATGTCGAAGAGCATTAGGTATTTGGGATTTCTCGATGCGGATTACAGTTCGGCGCCGATAGCCTCGCGCCAAAATCCTGGTGCTTTTTTCATATGTATGTGTCTCCAACGCATAGTACCGAGTTCAAACACTAGCAATGCGTACTTCATCCCAACAATGATCTCGATGCGCTTTGGTCTTTTTATGGGCGATCCTGAGCGTGTCACTATAGCACTCCATGGTAGGGACGGGTCTTTGCACGTCTATGGAGATCAAATTTAAAAACGATCGATGATTTCCGGTGTAGGGCTCGTTTGTGGCCGGAAATATCTGACGAGCACCATGATCATAGAGAACTAGTGAACGCGGACAAATGGACTTTTTTAGCCAAAGAAGGATGTCATTTTGGATCAAGAGTACTGTCTCGCTGAGCCCTCAAAAATGGTATGCTACAAGCGAGTCCCGCAACGCGAACAGACGAGCACATTGTACAACGAAATACCAAAAAATAAAAAAGACTTGGAAGCGTGGAATCGTCACGTTCGGTCTCCAAAAATTAAATGAGAGATCACCAATCGAGCAGAATCTAACAAGACAAACCAGAATTCGCACATATGCTAGAATAATCTTCATCTGATTCGAAGTTTGGGTCGCTGTCGCTGTCGAAATCGTCGTCATCATCCTCTTCGAGGTCGTCACTTCCTTCGAAAACCTCAAACGTCTTCACATTCGTCATCAACCATTGTGTCCTCTTGGATCATGTTACACGATATGTCTACATGTAGCACATCGATGGAAACTCCCGCTTCCATCCTCAATTTTATAACCTCACAAAGGACATCCGGGGATGTCCCAGAAACGTGTAGTATCTTGAGCCGAGGTAACCGGACTCCCTCCCGTCCGTTGTTACGGGTGCAGAGAATGTCTTGAAGATAATACGCTGGGTAGAACACCAATGATATGCGGAGTTGTACAAGGTTGTAGAGCTCGCCTTAGAACGTATTCTGCCATGCATTGCTCCAGGGAAGACCGTCTATTCGCAGACATTCGAGTCTACTGAGTAAACTCCGCGATCGTTCTTCCTTAGAAATCAGGGGGGAGGTAGCTGGACCAGCAAGCACATTCACGAACTCGGTGTAATCTCCATCTCCGAAGTTCAAAACGAGATTCTCGAGGGAAGGGAGATAAAACCTACGGAGAAGACCAATCGCACCCCGCTGTACATGGAAGGTCAACGTGAGGTCTGTTACTTTAAGGAGTTAGATAGGGCCATCAACGTTCGTTAGGGCAAATTTCAGGATTGCTATCGAAGAACCACTGCCAGGGGCCTTCAGACGGCGCCGAATTGGACAGAGTGAGATTCTCGAGAGCAGGAGCGCCACGTAAAATGGAAGTGAACTGAGTCCAGGATGGACGAACTTCCTCTCGATGATATGCAAACTTGAGATCGACAAGATTGGATGCTGACGCAGTCCATGGTTGGTCCCAATCAACATGCACTCCCCGAAGGACTATGCGAGTGAGACTGGGAGCCGAACCATTAAAAGGAGCGAATTGTTTCAACACCATGGGATTCCCGAAATGTGACAATTCCAGTGCCTCGAGTTGAGGGGCAGAGAAAATGGAAGGATCAGAGACTGTTCTGAGAAATAAAATTATGTGAGGACGCTTCAAGGTCGAGACGCAGTGGTGCGCCAACGATCGATGTGGGAAACGAGCAGAGAATACAGGAAATCGAGATCGTCGTAGGGTATACTTTCGTCGTAATCGGAAGGCTCGCAGTCGATGTAGATGTCTATTGGAAGGTTTTTGCTCCGCTCCAACATCGCCGATAAGTACGAATATGATGGATAGTGGTCAGGACCAACAGAAAGAGCCGTCCAGAGAATCGGATTAGATAATGCTACAATGCGCCAGTGTTGGCAGACATGGGAAACGAGGATCTGAAATGGGAGACTTAGGGAAGATTCAGAGTCCTCGTCATTTGTTTCTTCCTTATTACCATTCTCAGTGCCCTCGTTCGGATAATTAAGGGAGTACATGCCTAAGTGATTCACCGCGTTGTTTCCATCCTCGAAATTTCCACACATGGTACCTGCCTCGAATACACGGGAAAGTAGCTCGGGAGGAAGATTGTTGATGAAGCACGTGTCGCCTTCTGAGGTAAACGAAAGCGATGCATTGGCTGTTTGGGATTGCATGATTTCCATTTCTGAGAAACATAAAATCAGTGTCAGTTCGTGCCGAAAACCCCAAATTTCCAGTGACTACTGACCAGCAAACGATATATGGTAGCTCAACTCAATGTACTGCGCACGTTGAGCAACAAGCTCAATCCAAATCTAGTACACGAATGTCACTCAGCGACCGCCCAGCAGGTTGTAGGAAACAGCGAATTTAAGCATTTAAGTGTACTTACTAGAAAGTGAACGACCGAGCGAACTACACTGTGCACTAGGTTATGTATGTCAGACAAAGGCAAACCACTACAAGTACGACATACCTCGCCGACCGTTTGAAATGCTGCGGATGTGTAGAGTGCTGTGTTCAAGAACGTGAATGGGTCAGCACTATAGTAACCAGTGTTAGTTACATTTGACGAGGGAAGACAGCACGCACGACTTGAATATTACCTCCAGATGTGGGAGGAAGTTAAATGCTGAGGATGTGTGGATGAGACAGGGCAGTTGGTGATGACATCGTTGATAAAGAAAGAGCCGAATGCGGCCGTAGTGCACTAGAACCTTTCCCACTGCCTGCTTGGCCTCTCCCTTCCTGCCATTCGCAATCTTGTCGTTGTACCCACTGGCGACTAGATATCTAGCTACTGCGTTCCTTCCAGCTCGGTAGTTCATGACCTTCGTGCGGCTGTTTGCAGCTCCACATACGATCATGAACCACAGAGACTGCGCCTACTTTCCTCACTAGACAACCACACTTCCTTTCATTTTCCACCTCTGATACTGGGCCCTGCCTTTCGAATCACCGGTCACGACGGACGTGCTTATCGTCAATGGGAAAGTACGTCATTCTAAGTCAATACGTCGACTTCTCTTTTTTTCGTGAGTGGGCAGGCTTCCTATTCGACTCTGGACATGTCAGTAACCCGTCATCGTGTCATCCCTAGAACCCACCACGGCGCCATCGATCTCATTTCTCATCACTTGGGCGTCAAAGAGCACAGACGGATTGAGGGCAGATACAGACGTGGATGAGTATACAACAGCTGCACACTCTGCATCAACTTCTCACAGGCGCGTTCGACTCGTGGGAGAAATGAAATAGATGGAAGGAGCTGGACCTCGCCATCGTCATGCTACTCATGTAGTACGCCATTCGCCCAAGAGGCATCCAAAATCAAAACACGTGACCCAAACACATAAGGATGCCGTGTTCGACGCCGTCTTCCTGGTCGTCCCTTTCCTTTCTAATATACCTCCTCGCTCCTTCTCCCCAGCGACTGAGCATCATATTCATACCTATACACTATCATCATGATGACGCAAGTCTCTACCCCTGGCCTCGTCCTCACCTTCGCTTGCCTGTTCACCCTCAACGCCGCTCTCCCGTCTATGCCTGTGGTCTATGAAGTGGCGTCTGCCCGAAACAAACTCTACGGTCCCGTTCCTCGTACCCTCCTCGGGATGCCATATCGAAGCCGCTGGGATGCCATTCAAGTCCGAGGACAAGACCGCCTATTGTCACACGGGCATTGGATGCAGCTCCTTTTCGCTACAAACACAGGCCCCCACCACGATGATTTCGATTTGGACGACGACGCTAATCTCCGTACACACCGTCGGCCGGCGGAACCGTTGGGCGCGAAAACGAGCGTACGCATTGGTGAAGGAAACGGAACAGAGGTACATGTCGAACTTGGACTTGCGCTTCCGCTGGTCCTCGACCCGTCACAAATGTCTGGTCATGCTCTGGGGCGTCCGCGGCTGGCGAGGGTCAGACGACCCCGACTCGCGCAGTCCAATGGCTCGGACGACACAGCTTTCTCTGGTCCACCGCAGTCCTGGGAGGGTACACGCGACGGGGATGACCGTGGAAAACACGAACCAGCTCTCGACGTGACCAAGAATGAAAGCGGGACCGGATCCCACAAGTCTCGGTTATCTACGCGCATGCAGCGTTGGACACGGATGTACTCCAAGGGCGAATGGAAGTCGAGGTTAGTGGACGCGGACGCGGCGAGACGTGGAGGTAGTATGCATCATGCCTTTACTGGCCATCTGAAATACAGAGAGGGCTTGTAGGGGAATGGTGGCCGTTCTGCAGCTGGGTCAATGACTAAAGGAAGAATTTCTTGGTTTGTGCTATAGTAAAATGTTACATATTGTTTTGTAGAATATTTCGGGAACTAGAACGGCATCACACAAAAAGCAAGCGAAGTATAATCTGTTATAATGCATTATAATCCCCCTGCCATATATGGAATACACGTCATGGTATATAATGGATTATAAAGGTCCTATGCTGTTGCCAATGGTCATGTCCTCCGTTACTATCTGGCATTTGTGTGTATTCTGTAGTAGTAATGCCCGCAAATATTTGGATGCGCCATGTAACAACAATTTTTCCTGCTAGGCACTTTACACACAAGATTTTTGACGACATGAAATCAATCCAGTAGTTTTTGTCAATACCACAATTCATCTTTGTTACTGTTCTACGCAAAGCGTCAACAGATTCTTCGTCATCGCCTACTCTAAATCACGTTCTTAATCACTGATCTATTATTTCTTTCGTATGGTAAATATGCATTTCCAGATACATGCTCCATGTTGCATTTGTAGTTGTATGTATTATGACATAGTAATGTATACGATGAGACCGGATGCCCCGACAAGCTGGCAATCTATGCAATCGTTGTCCACTAAATGCACCGTTGTCGTTGCCGTTGCCGTTGCCGACAGCGTGATGGCGCCGCTGTTGCGTCGGCGTCGGCGGTGTCGTCGTTGTCTTGCCGCCACTGGTGCTGATGGGGCACCGCCGTCGCTGCTGTTGCATCGTCGTCCTGCCATCGCTGGCGTTGGTGTCGGTGTCTTCTTGCCGTTGATGGGGCGCTGCTGTCGCTGTTGCGTCGTCGTCGTCATCATCATCATGCCTG